>PVKE010002766.1:0-78850 GCA_004027555.1 Craseonycteris thonglongyai
ATCTTCAGTGCATATTTATTTCTATTTTACTTTTGACAGATAGAGAGAGAGACAGAGACAGAGACAGCTAGAGAACCGAACTGTGGGAACTCCCCAGTTCAGCATGTGGGTCCTGCCTGGGCCGGAGCCGGAATTCGATCCTCGGTCCTCGTGGCCTCAAAGCGAGCGCTCAACCCGCTGAGCCGTCCCGGCTTTCCCCTCAAATACATTTTTGTCCTCCTGTCCTCCTTTGACAACACCAGTTATATATATTTTAGATCACTTGAAGTTTTCTTACAGCTCACTTGCTATTTGTTCAGTTTTTCATTCTTTTTCCTCTTTGTGTTTAATTTTGGATAGTTTCTATTACTATTTACTCAAGTTCACAGATCTTATCTTTGCAGTATATAGTATTCTGCCAGTGCCATACAGTGTGTTTTTATTTCATATATTATAGTTTTCATTTCTAAAAGCTTGATTAGGTACTTTTTCTATCTTTTGTATTAATCAAGCCCAATCTTTCCAACCAGTTTTTTTCTTTGTTTGTTTGTTTGATTTAAAGATTTATTTTTATTCTTTTTTGACCGAGAGAGAGACAAAGAGAAGGGGGAGGGCCCAGAGCAGTCTCTATAGTTGACAGCATTAGTTTCACTCCACAGGTGGGCACAGGGCTGTACAGGGCAGGAACTGGGCTGGGAGCCTCCCGCATAGGCCCCAGCAAGAACTGAACTGGGGGCACACCCCAGTTCAGCATATGGGTCTGCATGGGCCGGGATGGGGATTCGATCCTCGGTCTCTGGAGCTGCAAAGCAAGTGCTTAACCCACTGAGCCATCCCAGCTTCCCCTCTACCAGTTTTTTTTTAAAGAGTTATTTTATTGTTTTCTGACAGAGACAAAGAGAAACAGAGACAGAGAGAAGGGGGTGTGCCCAGAGCAGTCTCCATAGTTGTACGTCATTAGTTTTCCACATGGTTTCGTTCCACATAGGTGGGTGGGGGCCACGTAGGGCAAGAACTGGGCTGGGGGCCTCCTGCATGGGAGGCACACCCCCCTCAAGCCAGGGGCCAAACTGGGGGTCAAGAACTGAACTGGGGGCCTCTCAAACGGGAAGCACACCCCAGTTCAGCATATGGGTCTGCACGGACTGGGGCTGGGATTTGATCCTTGGTCCCCAGGGCTGCGCAGCAAGTACTCAACCTGCTGAGCCACCCCAGTTTCCCCCTTACAGGTTTTTGAACGTGCGAAATACAATTATAATAACCTTTATTGTTTTTAGCTATTAATTCTATCATCTGTGGTATTTATTTCTCAGTTAGTTTTAATTGATTGATTCCACTGCCCTGCCATTATGGATTGTATTTTTCTGCTTTTTTTTCTGCCTGATTATTTTGTTGTTGTTGTTGTTTTTATTTGACAGAGAGAGAGAAGAGGGAGAGCCCAGAGCAATCTTCATAGTTGTACATCATCATTTTTGAAATGATTTCGTTCCACATGGATAGGCAGGGGCAGTGCAGGGTGGGAACTGGGCTGGGGCCTCCTACATGGGAGGCACACCCTCTCAAGCCAGGGGCTGAACCGAGGGTGGGTGGAAAGAACCTAACTGGGGGCTTCCCACATGGGAAGCACACCCCAGTTCAGCATGTGGATCTGCACAGGCTGGGATTGTATCCTCAGTCCCTGGGGCTGCAAAGTGAGCACTTAACTCACTGAGCCATTCCAGCTTCCCCTCCCTGATCATTTTGATTGGATGTCAGACTTCGTATAGTTTATCTTGTTGGATGCTGGGTATCTATGTATTCATATAACTTTTCTTCAATTTTATTCTCAGATGCAGTTGTTACATAGAAATAGTTTGATCTTTTTAGGTTTTTTATGTTGTATTAGGTGAGACCATAACAGTACTTAGTCTAGAGCTAATTTAACCCCATTACTTAGGTAAAATAAGTCTGAGTACTCTGTCCAGTGCTCCATTAATTACAAAGTTTGTCATTTGTCTAATGGAAAGAGTAACTATTCCCAGCTGTCTGTGAGCCTCAGTGGTTATTTCCTCCACACCTTCACAGATCATTACTCATTTGAAGACTTGAAGGGGAACTTCTGAAGATTGCCAGAGCTCTCTGTGTTGCTTTTTCCTCTTTGCTATTCTGCCATATATGAACTTGATCTCCCTTGGCCTCGGTATTCCAACTTTAGTCTCTGCAACTCAGGGAAACCCCTTTACAGGGTTCCTGCTCCTCACCGGGGCCTGGAAGTTCTCTCAAAGCAATAAGCAAGGCAATTCCTAGGGATCCCCTTGTTTGTTTACCTCTTAGATATTACTGTAATTTGTTGCATGATATTCAAAGTCTTGAAAAGTATTCTTTCATATAGTGTAGACTTGTCAGTTAACTGGCACCCATAGGGATTGGTAGATGCTGGATAAATGTAAGTAGACTCTCCATTACCTGGAACTCAAGAAACTGACACTCTCAAGCAACTGGTAAAAATATTGAAGAAATACTACATTTATCTGGCATCTACCAATCCCTATGGGTGCTGGTTAACTGAGAAACTACTGTATTGGTAAAATTTAGCCAAGTACTTATGAGTATCTTAAAGTAAAAATTGGCGTGTATTTTCTAAAACCAATCTTTGTATTGATGCCAGTCCATGATCAAATAATCCTTGGTCTATGCCAAAAGTAGAAAAATAAGGACAAACACATGACTTTTTTATAAAGTGAAATCTACTCAATGTAAAGAAATATTTTTTATTCTAAGACTCATATCCCATACTGTGTGTTAAGATGCCCTATTTTTATGAAATGATAGTGATGTCTATGATTTTTTTTAATTCAAAATTTTCAGTAAGTTTTTCAAACACCTAGAAGATGAAGGTATGTGATAAGATCTATGGAGCTAGAGGGTGCAGAAAAAGAATAGGACACAGTCATGGAATTGTGCACATATGATGGTATGTGTAGAAGATTCTGCTCCGAGGCCATATGATAATAGTAATTAGGACATGAAAGGACTGAATCAGGGTACTTAGAGGGGAGAAAAGGACATGCTCTGGAATAAATGCTGGGCACCACCACCTTCTGGGTGGGGAGAGATCAACCATTTATTTTTTAACTTTATATCTGTCCTCCATAACATCTTTAAAAAAACATTATTTACTTGTAGTATCAATTTATTGTAGGACTGGCGATGCCGGGATGGCTCAGCAGGTTGAACACTCATTTTGCAGCTCTGGGGTCCAAAGATCAAGTCCCAGCCCCAGTCCTGTGCAGACCATATGACGAACTGGGGTGTGCTTCCCATGTGGGAGGCCCCCAGTTCAGTTCTCACCTGGATGAGCGTCCCATGAAGGAGGCCCCCGGCCAGGTTCCCACCGTATGCAGCCCCATGCCCACCTATGGGACAAAAACTGAGGACGTACAACTATGGAGACTACTCTGGGCCCTCCCCCTTCTCTCTGTTTCTCTCTGTCTCTGTCAAAAACAATAAAATAAATCTTAAAAAAAAAGAATGAAAGAAAATTTCTGTATCTTTATAAAAAAGATCTTTAACTGGTAAGAGTAGAAATATAAACTGTGGATAACTCAGTTTTGCTATCTATTTAATTTTTAGAATATTTATCTCAAGTGCAATTTGTTTTTGGCAGAAAAATTAAGTTCCCCTAAGAAAGTTGTTATATCACCAAGAAAAATTCCTTCACCATCACCACAAAGTAGTGGACCAAAGCGAGCACTTCCACCTAAAACTTTGGTAAATTATTTTAAAGTGTCTTGTAAGCCAAAAAATAATGAAGAAATGGGAGAACTTCTGGAAAATAAAGGTAAGGCATTAAATTGATAAAATAAATTTAACATTTTTAATACTAATGACTGTAATACATAAAAAAATATGACCTTTTTTATGAGTTCCTATTGCTTTTTATTAAACCTATCTACACTGAAGGTCTTATGTATAGGAGTTTTGATATTTTGTTTTTTGTTTTGATAAAGGATTTCAGTTTCAGCTTATCTGGAAATATTCAGTGTTTTATTATGTTTATTTTATATAAAATATTAATATTTTATTTATGCAGGAATCAGATTTTTTGAACAGAAACAAATTTTTCAGACTAAATCTGTAAACACAGCTAATTCAAATGTCAAAGAATTTGGAGCTGAGGAACCCAGCAGGAAAAATGCAACATCTCTCATTCTTTTTGAGGAGGTAGGCTTATAGAAGTATACATTTGTGTTATCTCATGACAAAAACTAAAGATTGCTATTTGTGTTACTGTAAAGTATTGTAAAATAACCAAGAAAGTCAGGAATACTTGTATCTATTTAAAATTAAAGTAAGTGAAACTGTAAATAGTAGAGGAAATTTTCAGGAAGATAATGTAATTCAGGGTTATTAATTATTGTTCACTGATTGTCAAAGTTATTCTTACTCATACTTATCCAGTTAACATGTGACTACATTTTTTGGTTTTAATGTTGAATAATTTTTTTACTATTATAAGATATTTTAATATTTTAGCATGGGCTAAATTCTATTTATAAATTTTGTCTCTAACACATATAATATATGTACAATGTATATATAACTGATATCTAGTAAGTGTATTGTTACTCATACTTTAATACTCTAATAAATGATTCTTAGGTTGATGTCATTTTTGAAGAAGATGCTGGGTTTTTGAATGCAGTCAAAACATTCATGGCAACAACTAAAAGACCTGTAATTCTTACTACAAGTGGTAGGTAACAGTAATTTTACAGTTAATTACTTTTGATTAAAATATTTTGGAAAAGCTTCTCATTTTGGTTAGAAATGTTACTTTAAAGGTCTGGTAGTAAATTAAGTTCCTTTTTGTAAAATAAGGCTCCTAGATCATTTTTTAAACTAAGAATTATTCAAATTTGCAATTGATTGGCAGCCCTAAATAATTATAAAATTAATATAGATATAGTACCTTGCAAGTGGCAATAACTTTAAAAATGGGTACTACTTTGAGTCACTGTATTGGCTGTTACATATTTAGAAAGCCCACAGCAGCCTAGAGCACAGAGAGATTTTTGGCTAGACAGTGCAGGAGTTTTAGTAGGGAAAATAACAGATCCTTCCCTTTGCTACGTCTTCATACCTATAACTAGATCACCAAACCTCATTTATTGGTCAAAATGTTTTAGGAATCCAACCTTTTTGCAGTTTCTTTATATTGAATTCAGCCATTCCTTAATCCCTGATAACACTTTCATTTGTCTTATTGCATATTTTAGGTAAAGTAAGCCATTATCAGCCTAACAGAATTGGTCTACCTTCATAATAATTAGCATTTAGTGTTTAACTTTAAAACTCATAATTTCTCTATTTCATTAGAAATATTATAATACTATTTTCTAATATTTTTCATTGCAAATTTATTATCTCTGCTATGGATTTCTGTGGTAAAATGTGCTTATGCTATTACACTCCACTGACAAATTAAAGGCCCATTTGACAGTGAGTGATTGTACCCTAAAAATGTCAGTAAAATTTATAGTAATCACAAATTCGGTGGTACTTTAATTAAAAGATCATAGCTACTTTAGGTCAAGATAGAAATTCAGTTTTTATCGTTTTTATCATTTGCCTACTTCATTTTTATTACTGATGAAATAGAATATTTCAATAGAAAAGATATAACTGGAAAAAGTAATTTATTTGTCTTCATGTTTAAAAAAATATTTTTTTTCTATAGATCCAACATTTAGTTTAATGTTTGATGGGTGCTTTGAAGAAATTAATTTCAATACTCCTTCACTGGTAAGTTTTAAATGTTGATGGTCATAAATTATATATCACAATTATGTAAAAGGTGGTTTATTATGGTAGTTATATTTTAAAATGTGGTTACTAAGAGATATGTTAAAATTTTTGAGTTTTTAGGAAACTTCTGGTTATATTCTTTATTTAAAAATTTTTTTTCAAAATTCAGATTTTTACTGGACTCCAATGTTCATTAGGTTTTTAAAAATAGTAACATAGTGCTTTATTTAGGTGAGATTTACATACAGTTATAGTCCCCTTAAGTATACAATTTGATAAATATTAACATATGTAAGCCTTCATGTAATTATCACCCAGATCAAAATATCAAACATTTCCATCACATCTGAAAGTTCCCATGAGCCTCTTTAGTCAGCACTCCCCTCCTCACCAGAAGTAACTGCTGTTCTAATGTAAGGTAACCAACCGTCCTCCTTTAAGGAGGACAGTCCTCCTTTTGGAAGTTCTGTGCTCCCTCGAAAAGTGTCCTCCTATATGTCCTCCTTTTCGATATGTAATACTAGATGTCCTCCTTTTTGATATGTTAAAGCTAATTTGTAAATCTCTAAATATTTAATAACGATTTCCCATAATGATGAAAAAACTGCTTATTTAATTTTATGTAGGCAGTAATTTTGTTGTGACTACAATCGGGGAGAGAAAATAATACTTCTACATTAACAAAAAATATTCATTCAATCGAAAAATATTCATATTTAAATAATAATTAATCATAATACACCTGCGTTATCTATTTACTATATTATAATGCTTTCTGTTTAGTTATTGTTGCAAAGAATAAATTTTTTTATTTGCAATATTTGTTTCTTTAATTTATGTCCTCCTTTTCATTGGAAAAAAGTTGGTCACCTTATCTAATGTGCATTAACTGTATATTAGGTTTGTTGGTTCTAAAATTTCAAATAATAGGAAACATGGTTTTTAGATGTATCCAGGCTGTTCTGCCAATGGAATTGTTGAGTCACCTGCATTATGTTATTTGTTTAACTTTTAAAGACTCTCCCAAATAGGTCTTCAGTCCGTAAGAGCTCTGGCAGCTGTTGTCAGTCTTTTTTTTTTTTAAGATTTATTTTATTGTTTGAGAGAAGGTGAGAGAGAGAAGCTGGAGGGCCCAGAGCAGTCTCGACAGCCACACATCATGTCATGACATGGTTCCACTCCACACAGATGGATGTTTGGCTTCCCTGGGCAGAAACTAAACCAGGGGCCTCTGGCGTGGGAAGTGAGAACCTTTGCCACTGAGCCATCCCAGCAGTTACTGGTAGTTACCAGCTATGCCACAGCTCATCACGTGGACCTGCCTGGGCTTGGGGCTGGGACTTGATCCCGGACCCTACAGTTGCAAGGCAAACGGTCAATCTGTTGGGCCATCCTGGCATCTCTATTGTCAGTCTTTTTAACTTTAGCCATGGTAATGGTGTCTGTGTGTATATATATTTACATGTTTGCTTTTGTGCTTTTTAAAAAAATAATTTATATTTTTCAATTACAGTTGACATACGGTGTTATATTCGGTTCAGGTGTTTGCTTTTTTCGGTTAAACTTTTTTGAAGTATAATTTATATACAGTAAAATTTATCCACTTTAAGTATATGGCTCAATGAATTTTGACAAATGTAGATGTAGAACATGTCCATCAAGAATAGAACACTTTCATTATCTCAGTAAGTACCCATATGTTCCATTGCAGTCTTTTATCACTTATATTTTTGCCTGTTGTAAGAGTTTCATGTAAATGGAATCTTATATGAGGTTTGACAATTAAGTTCACAAACTCATCCTAGCAAAGTGTTACATACTGCATTGCTGAATATCACTACAGTCACCTTTGAAATACTCCCCTTGGGAAGCTATGCACCAACGACAGTGCCTAGTCCACCCTTCAAAGCAATTTTGGAACTATCTGAAATGGCTGTTATTGCCATTGTCATATTACCCTGATATCCTAAATGTCATCAAAATGTCTTCCTGTCAATATTCCTTTATCATCAGGTAAAGAAAAGAGTCATTAGGGTCCAGATCAGGTGAGTAGGGAGGGTGTTCCAATACAGTTATTCATTTTCTGGCTAAAAACTCCCTCACAGACTGTGCTGTGTGAGCTGGTGCATTGTCGTGATGCAAGAGCCATGAGTTGTTTGCAAAAAGTTCAGGTCATTTTTTTTTTATTTTTTGAGATTTATTTTATTGATTTTTGACAGAGAGAAACAGAGAGAGACAGAGAGAAGGGGGAGGGCCCAGAGCAGTCTCCATAGTTGACATTAGTTTTCCATACAGTTTCACTCCACAGGTGGGCACAGGGCTGCACAGGGCAGGAACTGGGCTGGGAGCCTCCCGCATAGGCCCTGGCAAGAACTGAACTGGGGGCACACCCCAGCTCAGCATGTGGGTCCGCATGGGCTGGGATCGGGATTCGATCCTCAGTCCCCGGGGCTTCAGAGTGAAGCACTTAACCTGCTGAGCCATCCCAGCTTTCCCAATTCAGGTCATTTTTGTCTTAAGTTTTCATGCAGCCTTTTCACCACTTTCGAATAGTCAACTTGGTTGACTGTCCATTTGGTACAAATTCATACTGAACAGTTTCTCTGATATCAAAAATAAAGGTATTAACATCATTTTGACTCTTGATTTGGACTTTGTTTCTGGAGAATTGGCTGACTTCCATTGTGCACTTGGATGCTTTGTTTCAGGGTCATATTGGTACACCCATGTTTCATCACCAGTGATAACATGACCCAAAACATTGTCTGGCCTCTGCAAGAGGTCTTGCCAAACTTTGACTCTCCTTCGCTTTTAGTCATCAGTCAACTCCTTTGGGACCATTTTTGCACATCTTTCTCATGCCAAGATTTTCAGTTAAGATTTTCCTGTTTCTCTATTAATATTTTCTTGGTCTGCTATGCTTCTCACAGTCAGCTGACGATTCTGATGCACAATTCAACAAATGTTTACAATGTTTACATCACTACTGTGTATTATTGGCTGCCCTGGCCTCTCTTCAGTGACTCTTTGTCTCCCCTCAGAAAGACGTTTAGTCCATTTATACACTGCCATTTTCTTTATGGCATTGTCCCCATACACTTGGACTAACATGTCACCATTGTTTCTGATTATAAGTTAGCCGTCTTTTCTTTCTTTCTTACTTTTTTTTGGCCTCGTATGTAACATGTCATTTTTTTCTGTATGATTTTAAGATAGTCTCTTCTAAGTTAAGTTTTCAGCAATTAGCCTATGATGTGCCTGTGTATTATTTTTCTTCATATTTATCCTGCTTGTGGTTCTTGGGCATCAATAATCCTTACATCTGTTATTCTTCCAAGTAGGGAAATTTTTAGACTTCTTTATTTTTTCTTTCTTTTTTTTTTTAAAGATTTATTTTATTTTTTGAGAGAAGGAGAGAGAGAGAGAGAGAGAGAGAGAGAGAGAGAAAGAGAGAAAGCAGGGAGGGACCAAAGGAGTCTCTATAGTTGTACATTAGTTGTGACAGGGTTTCATTCCACACAGATGGATGTGGGGCTGCGTGGGGTGGAACCGAAACTCGTGGCATCCTGTGTGGGAGGCAAGAACCTTCAACACAGCCATCCCAGTGGTTACCAGTTGTGCAGCAGTTTAGCATATGTGTTTGCAAAAGCCAAGGTTGGGAATTGAACCCGGACCTCACAATTGCAAGGCAAGTGCTCAACCGCTAAGCTATTCTGGCATCCCTGGACTCATTTTTTTTTCAAATCAATTTTATACCCATTTTGTGTCTTTTTCTCCCCCTGGAAATTTTATTACAGGTATGTTAGACATTTAACATTGTCTTGTGTTTCACTAAGGCATGCTGTTCTCCCTCTCCCCACTTTTTTCTATTTTGTAATTCTGATTTGATCATTTGTATTGATTGATCTTCAAGTTTATTAATACTTATTTTCTGGCCTACCTCCATTATTACATGAGGCCCATTCAGTGAAATTTTTATTCTGATATGGTAGTTTTTAGCTTTATCATTTCTTTTTGCTTCTTTTTTATCATTTCTGGTTTTCTGCTGAGATTTCCTTTTTCTTTTGTTGTTTTTTTTTTAAATTATAAGCATGCTTTCCTTAAGCAGTTTTTGTAGCTATTTTAAAACTTGCTAATTCTAGCATCCCCTTCTTTTTCTTCACATGTCTACTAATTTTAGATTACGTTTATCCTGTACTTTGTAAGTAGCACGTTGTAGACACTCTGGTTTCTATTATGTTCCTCTGAACAAGTATTCTTCTGTAGTATGTAGCAGCTAAATTTTCTGTTTTTAGATAGGCCCACACACATGATATTCAAACATCAGCCAGTGATTTGCATTCACCTTTATAGCTGAAATTTCCATTTCTCTACTCTCATGGACTTTCCCTCTTATTTTCCAGCTGCTATGATCATAGCAAACATTGTCCTCTGGTTTAAGCCAGTAGCACTGACTCATGAGTTTTAGCCACCACTGCTGCAGTGTGCCCTCAGTCAAAAATCAACTTTAAAAAGGCAGTGTGGGGAATTCACCTGGGGCCATTGCCTTTGTCCTAGTGTTGATTTCCCTTTAGTTTTCTTTTGCCTTTGGTTACTTTCTTGTGCCTTCAGGTAGTTTGTTTTTAAAGTTGACTACAGAGTTTATAGTTGTTATTGATTTCAGGGTTTGTCTGGTAGTAGGTACCCCTTCAATATTGAAAGCAGAATTCCAAGTTTGTGGGAAACAGAAGTCTCAGAAATATGCAGGAGTAATGTATGTGTGTGTGTAGATATAGATCTCAAAGATTTCATAGGGGAAAATTTTTTTAATTGTCTTATTTACTATAAAGTAGAAATATTAGTTTTGTAAAATATGTGAAATGTAAATACAGTTTTATTTGTTTTTTAGTTAAAAAGCTTTCTATAAACAAAAGTAGGGAGTGAATTTTACATGTTTTGTTGTTTTACAAAAAAATCTTATAGTAGTATTAATGGAACACTAAAATTTACTTGGTCCATTAACTGCCAACAAGTTACGCTTTTTCTTTTTCGTATTTCTTTTTTTTTAAGATTTATTTTTATTGTTTTGACAGAGAGAGAGATACAGAGATAGACAGAAGGGGGAGGGCCCAGAACAGTCTCCATAGTTGCACATCATTGGTTTTTCCACATAGTTTTCAGTACACAGGTGGGCGCAGGGCTGCACAGGGCAGGAACAGGGCCAGGGTCTCACCCCGGTGAGAAATGAACTGGGGGCACTCCCCAGTTCAGCATATGGGTCTGCACGGGCCGGGGCTGGGATTCGATCCTCGGTCCCCAGGGCTGCAAAGTGAGTGCTTAACCCACTGAGCGCTTAACCCACTGAGCCATCCCAGCTTCCCCACTTTTTCTTATTTCTTGTTCACGTACATTTATGCTTTTATGCATGCATTGATATAATTCTCTCTTTTTTAAAAATTATGTTTTTTAGTATTAGTATAGTATTTTTATTTATAATCATAATGGCTATACAATACTCCATCAAGTTGTACCATTATTTAATCCCAAGGGATTGTCTCAGGGTTTAATAAAATTGCCTCTGGGGTTCAGGTTGGAGGATTTCCATAAATGTTTCCTTGCGTCTTAGATAGATACAATTAATAAATTAAGTATATATAAATGTTTTTAATCTGGTAGTATATTTTTTTATATTTTCCCAGATTAGTTTCATTCTTAATAAATGCTTAAGATAATGTGAATTTTAGCAAAATTTGTCTTACTTTTAGCTCTGCAGTTGACCATGTTTCTTTTCTCTCCCCTTTCTCAGCTAAATGTTGCCAGCTACCTACAAATGATCTGTTTAACTGAGAATTTTCGAACTGATATAAAAGACTTTGTAACATTGTTAACTACAAATACTTGTGATATCAGGAAAAGTATTCTTTACTTACAATTCTGGATTAGAAGTGGAGGTGGATTTTTAGAAGAACGGCCATTATCCCTGTGTCGTAAGTTGATTTGTTATAAAAGAAATTTCTATAATGGGACCCTGTGCTATACCAGAATATTTAAAAGATGATAAAATTTTTGAACCTTCAGGTATCACATTAATTTAGAAATAAACATAACAAATGTTAACTTTGTTGATGACAGTTTTATAAACATTAAGTGTCAGTAAATAGAATCAAAATTGTTACTTATACATTTATAAACATATAGTATCTTATAAACAAATAGAATTCTATTATTTAGCAACTTTTATCACTTACGAAAATATATTGGTGATATATATATATATATACACAAAGTATTTTTGTATGTCTGTGTTGTAAGTTCCTTTTTAGCTTCTTCAGTAGTTTTGTAATTCTATTTTTTCTAAGAACTACATCATTTCAGAAGTCCTTTTTTTGTTGTTAAATTTATTAGGGTGACTTTGGTTGGTAACAATTACATAGTTTCCAGTTGTACAATTCTACATTACATTGTCTATGGATTGCATTATGTGCTCATCAGAAGTGTTTTATCGCTGATCTTTAGTTATCATTGCATAGTTCAAGTCACAGACATTTAGTGAGTACTTCCATGTCAGATCCAATGTTTACATGACTAAGACATAGTTCCTTCCCTGAAGAAGTTCATAGTTTGTGTTTTATATGCGCCATAGTAAAAGTTCTATAGTTACAAATGTGGCTCTGGGAAATACACAAATATTTAAATAAAACCAAAGTGAAGTACTATAATATTAACTCCCTATCAGTTTTTCATTTTGATTAGTTAAAAATTTTAATATATTCTTTCTCAAAGTAGAGAAACATCTTTAATTCAACAGAAGCTGGTGGTTTTCACTAGAAAACTACTAAGTTTTCTACTACTAGAAAACTTCTAAGTTTTCTTAGAAGTAAATATAATAAGTAAGACATGGAAAATAACCTATTATAAAAAACAAATGTTAACCAAGTATCAAACTTATAAAACAAAAGTATCACCAAGACAAAAACTAAGTATAGCATTGTTTCTTGAAGATCTTACATGCATTTCATTCCTGTCTTTAAATAAAACAACGTAGATTCATAGTCACTGGAAATTCAAACAGTACAGAAATATGTAAAGTTAAAAATAAAAGATCTGGGAAAGCTGGGATGGCTCAGCGGGTTAAGTGCTTGCTTTGAAGCCCCAGGGACTGAGGATCGAATCCCGGCCCTGGCCCATGCGGACCCACATGCTGAACTGGGGAGTTCCCCCAGTTCAGCTCTTGCTGGGACCTATGTGGGAGGTTCCAGGCCCAGTTCCTGCCCTGCACAGCCCCATGCCCACCTGTGGAGTGAAACTATATTAGGGTGACCAGACGTCCCGCTTTTGGCGGGACAGTCCCAATTTTTAACAATTTGTCCTGCGTCCCACGGCATTTTAAAAAAGTCCTGATTTTTGGAAAGAATGCACGACATGCTAGGGAATGGCGGGAGATAGACCAAATTTTTAATTAAGAACCCCCTCCCCCTCGGTCAATGATGTCCCACTTTACCAATGTTAAAATCTGGTCACCTTAAACTATATGGAAAACTAATGTCAACTATGGAGACTGCTCTGGGCCCTCCCCCTTCTCTCTCTGTCTCTCTCTGTCTCTGTTTCTCTCTGTCAAAAATCAATAAAAAATAAATCTTAAAAAATAAAAGATCTTCCTCTCTTCTTGAGGGTAGCCACTGTTAGACCTTTATCTATGTATACTTGTATAAAAATATTCCTGCCTAGCTTATTTACCAAAATTAACAAATACTATATATCAGGGCTGTCCAGAAAAATCCAGTCATTGTCAATATAATGAGAATGGGTACATAGCTGGATACTTTCCAGACAGCCCTCATATATTGTTAAACAGTTTGCCTTTAAAAAAAAAAAAAAAAGATTTATTTATTTATTTTTATTGTTTTTGAGAGAGAGAGAGAAGGAGGGAGGGCCCAGAGCAGTCTCCATTATTGTACATCATTAGTTGTCACACGGTTTCATTCCACACAGGTGGGTATGGGGCCGCATGAGGCAGGAACCAAACGGGGGCTTCCTGCATGAGAGAAGAACTTTTGCCACCAGGATTGGTGATTACCAGTTGCGTCGCAGTTCAGCATATGGGTCTGCACAGGCCGGGGCTTGGACTTAAATCCTGGACCTTGCAATTCAAAGCAAGCTCTCAACCTGCTGAGCTATCCCGGCATCCCCTTCAGTTTCCTTTTTTTACTCAACAATTTATTGTTGTGCTTACAGATCTACCCACCTCCTTTTCACAGCTGTATCCTATTCCATAATATAAAGTGGATATAACATGATTTAATTAACTGTTACTTATTTGGAGGCATTTAAGTTATCTTTAGTTTGTCACTAAAGTATGCAGTGAATATCTTTATATATGAGGACTGTCCTGAACATATCTAGCTATATAACCATTCTTGTTGTATTGATAACAGCTGGATTTTTTCTGGGCATCCCTCGTATACATACTTGAGCATATCTGTGAGTACTTCTGTTGTAAAGAATTCTACAAATGTGGTTTCTGGATCAAAGGCTATATAGTTTTACATTTTGATAAGTATCATTAGCTTGCCTTCCAAAGATAATTGTACAAGTTTATGTTCCCACAGGAGTATATGATGGCTCTTTTATGTGTACCTTTGACAAAACTAGGTTAGTAGTCATTTTCATTCGCCAGTTTAAAAGGTGAAAAACAAAGAGTATCTTAATTTGCATTTCTATGATCACTAGTGAAATTGTACATTTTTAATGAGTTTATTAGATATTTATATTTTTTCTGTCACTTGTCTGTTTATAGTCCTTGCACCTTTTCTGTTGGATTGTTTTGTAAGCCTACCACCACCACCGCACTTAACCTGTGTTTGCTAGAAATGTTTGTATTGTACTCTTTGTGAATTAAATACATATGTGGAGAAGAACAAAATGGGGGTATAGGATCAAAATATGCCAAAGGATCTGAGATTTTAAATACTTATTTGCTACAATTTGTTAACAATATGGATAGCTAAGACTTTCTTTTATTAATTTTGAAGGAGGAAACAGAAGAAACGTACATCTTGTTTGCTCTGAAGATGGCTCTTATTCCAAAAATAACCCTAAAAATACTAAAAGGAATCCTGTAGACCTTCCCAAATGTGACACTGGCTGTGTTGAGACCTTGTTTGGCCTTAAGAACATTTTTTCCCCTTCAGAAGACTTATTTTCATTTTTAAAGGTATTTTTAATGGTTAGTTGGGAATGTTAAATTTATGTTCCTTTCATTTTCTCAACACTCCTATCTTTTGAATCTTAAGGTTAACTTAAATTCGTTTATAATTTGTATTGACTTTAGATGTCTGGTTTTAACAGTGTACCTCTGACAAATGGAGCATAGGCATCACCCTCTAAATGCATATTATAATATGTAGAAGGCAACCTAGAAATATTTCAGGTAAAAAGACAATTTTAGAAAAGTATTTTTTTAGAAAAATGATCTTCTAATTATTGAATTGGGGTATACAAGGGCTGTCTGAAAAAAACCCAGCCATAAATGTCTCTATTTTTTATATTGCATGGCTGGATACGTTCCTGACTGCCCTCATATACGGAATGTTAGAAAATGTAATTATTCAAATGAACAGTCTAAATTTATTTTTTAGATTCATAGTACTATTTTGATGGATGTAGGTTAATAAATTATGAGGGGTAGTGACTTTTTACTTTGAAGAACGAATATAGATGACACTATATTCATATGCGTAGAAAAATGTTTAAACTGTATTATAACATTTGTTTACTCAAAACTGTTTTTCAGCACAAAATCAGAACAAAGGAAGAACGGCATAAGCTCATCCAGCTTCTTACAGAATTCCAAATGCGGAATGTAGACTTTTTGCATAGTAATCTTGAGTTCATTCTACCATTACCTGTTAATATCATTCCAGAAACAGAAAACCTTTGTGGTTCATCAGTAAGCGTGGACACCAGTACAGCAACAAAAAATATGAAATGTCTCACTAGGAAACATTCTGAAGGAGAGAAGCCATTGAAAAAGTCACAAAAGAAGAAATACAAGAAAAGGATGGTAATTCTAGATGATAGTGACTTATTTGACACTGGATTGGACTTTTCCAGTGAATTTCTTTGCCTATCTTCTGCATCTTCCTCAAATTCAGAAGAAAGCAAAGCCAAAGAATGCAATCCAGAGACAAAGAAACTAAACAAAGAAACTAACATTAAATCTACTCCTAGTCTTCCTAAAACACCAGCAGAAAAAGAGTGTTCTGCCCTTGTTTCTCGCTGTTTAAATTCTCTCACTGAGTTCATGGATAACATGTCCTTCATAGATGCTCTTTTAACTGATGTAAGGGAACAAAAAGAACTTGGTAGTAATGACTTTAGTTGGACAAATGGAAAGGTTAAAAGTGGACTTTGTGATGAGTTTTGTCTTGAGAACAGTGATGGATGGACGTCTCAAAGCTCTGGAGAATTAAAAGCAGCTGTAGAGGCTCTCAGCTTTACTAAGTGTTCTTCTACTATTTCAAAAGCATTGGAAACAAATTCTTGCAAGAAATTAGGCCGAGATCCCACGAAAGACCTTACTTTTTATGTTTCACAAAAGCGCAACAGTGTATACTTTAGTCAGTCGATGGCTAATTTAGAGTAAGTCTTTGACTTTTAATTTTTGAATAAAAAATGGTAATGGGGAAATTGTTAGGTTCTTATTTTGAAATGCTGGGCTTTATTGATCATTGTAAGCCCTTGATATATTTTTTTTTTTTAATATATTTTTATTTATTTATTTATTTTTGACAGACAGAGAGAGAGGGAGAGAGGGAGAGAGAGAGAGAACAAACTGAACTGGGGGAGCTCCCAGTTCAGCATATGGTTCCACACGGGCCGGGGCCGGGATTCGATCCCCTGTCCCCGGCGCTGCAAAGTGAGCGCTTAACCCACTGAGCCATCCCGGCTTCCCCAGCCCTTGATATTGATAATACGGCTTCTAATGAGACAATTAAAGGAGACTAGCTTAAATTCTGGGAAGAAAAATAGAGATTAGGGTGAACTAGAATTGGGAGACCCTTGAATGACTGGGAAAGGAATTTGTATTTGCTCTGGCAGATAGCAGGTAGCCATTAGAGATTTCTCAGTATGGGAATTGATTGATGGGTTGAAAATGATACAGGAAATTATTCTGGAACGCAGTTAATCCATCTAGACCAGAAGAGGGAGAAGCAGAGACCAGAAAAGCTGGTTGTGTTTGGGATTGTTGCATTTTTATTGGGCATTAAAAATAAAAAAGTAATGCATTACTTTTAATTTACAGCTGTGCTTGGAAGAGGATAGCAGTAATTAAAAGTGTATTTTCTAGCCGATCTCTTCTGAACCTGGGTAATAGACAAGCTAGTGTAATTGAATATTTGCCAACTCTTCGAAACATTTGTAGGATTGAGAAGCTAAAAGAACAAGGAAAAAGTAAAAGAAGGTAAAAGCTCTATAAAAATAACATTTTAGATAGCTATTTCAAGATTAAAATTCTCATCTAATTGAAATATAAATATTAAATTGTATTTTTCCTTGTAATTTTGACAGGTTCCTGCACTACCTTGAAGGAATTCACCTTAACATTTCAAAAGAGACTGTGAACACTTTGGCAGCTGGTTTCCCTTAATATGCTACACATTAAGGGTGCCTTCTACAGATTATGTGATTCCTAAGAGACATTTTTATATTGATTTTCATAGAAGAGTTTATTGCTCTTAATGTACACTTAAAAGGTTGTATATTTTTTTATTAGTATGCAAATATTAAAAATGAGAAAAAATTAGTTAAAATTGTACTTGATTAATTTTTCTGAATGCTTTATACTATCTGATTTAGCTTTGTTAGAGTATTTTTGTATGTGAGCGAACTATTTCTAGGAGGTAGAATTCACTAGGATATTTATAAAGATGTTTTAGTGCTAATCAATCATTTTTTTCTTTCCTGGTAACTTCAGTCCACCTATCTGCAACCAAGTGTTAGATTCTGTTAAATTGTAAAAAGATTTTCAACATGATAATCTTTTTAATAAGTTTTTACAATCCAGGATATAAAGTTACATATGTAATGCATAAGAAAAGTTAAATTATGCTTCATTTTTCAAGATCTTCCTGATAAATGTTTTAGTACACTTCTCCAGCATATTTTATCATTGAATCATTAAATGTTGACAAAGTGAAATCAAGACTGTAAATTGTAGTTTTCATAAATGTTTTTTACCAACCATACATGTGATATCTTGTATATTTTGCCAACTCAAATCATTTGCCTTGTACATTTTCTTGTATTTTTTTATCATTGATGTTTTGTTTCATAAAAATATGATTTTAATTTATCTGTTTTGGACAAACTGCTATTCATTAAAACTGTAACAAAGATTCAACTGAAGGATTTCTATATAATAACCATTTTCACATCTGGGCAAATATGGATATTATATGGGTTTGAATGTAGGTTTTATCTTAATAGGGTTTTATTTATTTATTATGGTTAAATTTGTTGGGGTGACATTAGTTAGTAAAAATTACATAGGTTCCAGGTGTACAATTCTATAGCATGGTGTCTGTGTGTTACATTATGTGTTCACCACCCAGTCAGTTCTTCCATCACCTATTACAGGTTTTGTCTTATACAAAAGAGAGTAAGATCTGAAGCATTTTTTAAGTATATGGATTTTTTTTCTATTGAATATAGGAGTTCACTACCTGTAGAGCACTTACCTGTTAATTTGGTCTTTTACTATTAGAAAATTCTGATAATTCTAAATAACTGAGGAACCAAAATGAAATATCTCCATAGAATTATATTTAAATAATAAAAAAAAATCCAAAAAATAGTTGAGATATTTTTCTTCCTAATAGAGACATTTAACATCTTTTTGTTAGATCTAGCACAATTTGGGGAAATTTCCTCAAATCTTAAAGGTGATAAGTTCCTGTAAGATTTAGTTTCACTTGTGATAAAAGCAAATTTTGATATTTGAATTCTTAGCATCCAAGCCTATAAATGTTTAAAACACACATTTTCACTTAATAGCTATTTCCAGAAATATATATGTGGGAAGTAGAATAACATGAATGGCATGAACAATTGGATTGTTGGTGAGGCTGTTTACCAAAGTATAAAACAATGGCAAAGGAAATGTTTGGAGGAAAGAGGATGATTTCAGGCATGTGTAGTTTGAGATACCTACATTTCCAAGGTAGGGATGTTTGTGTTCATACATGTAACTATAGAGGTTTACATGTAGATGCCGGGAAAGCTGGGATGGCTCAACAGGTTGAGCACTTGCTTTGAAACCCCTGGGACCAAGGATCGAATTCCAACCCGACCCAGGTGGACCCACATGCTGAACTGGGATGTGCCCCCAGTTCTTGCCAGGGCCTATGCGGGAGGCTCCGGCCCAGTTCCTGCCCTGTGCAGCCCTGTGCCCACCTGTGGAGTGAAACTATATGGAAAACTAATGCTGTCAACTATGGAGACTGCTCTGGCCGCCCCAACCCCCACTCCCTTTTCTCTGTCTCTGTCAAAATCAAAAAAAAAAAAAAGGATGCCAACAAATTAGTGTGTATACCAAACTCCCTAGGAAGTTATGAAGTGCTGGGAGGATTTCCACTTACATTATACATTTCTGATTATTTGAATTTTTCCAACACATTTTACTTTTAAAGAAAAGACTTTATGCTTTGACATCAGAGACTTGGGTTCAGTATAGGTGATATGAGGAGGGCCTGAACTAAGGCAGATATAATGGAAACTGGAGATGTAGAAAAAAATTTAAGTGCTACTCTTTTCAGAAGTTGGTCTGTCAAGTAAAAGATTTCAAAGTAATACAATGAGCCTATTAGATTAAGCTTGTTTGTTCTGGGCGTGATTGCTCTGGTGAAAATCACCTTTTGGAGGCAGCACACCAAAAACCACATTCTAGTCACAGAGTAAGAAGAGGATTCCATAACTTGTATCATCAATTATATTTTATTCCCACAATGAGCACCATCCAGAAATACTCATTCCCTATTTGTAAATTCTTTAGATGTTATTTGCTTTTAAGGGACTATAACTGTTCCTTGTTTTGGCTGTTGAGTGGGCATCTTACTGATTAACACTTAAATCTAAAAGGCACAGAATCTCATGTTATTTATTGATTTGGCTTTGGCTTATTGTATAAACCATTCAACAGCCAAAAGTCTGACTTTAAACATCTAAATACACTCAAACATGTTTCCTTTCCATTAAATTAACGTGGATGTTCAAAACATTTGGTTTTTACAACTTTAAAGCTAATAAATATAATTTAATATAATAGCAGATTATAAACAGAATTTTAAGGTCGAGTGTCAAACACTGCTAATTCATAGAAGGCAATAGCTTGTAGTAACGAATCATATAGCTCTTCTATTCTGTACTGTTCAGTAGATGAAAACATCTGTCTGTAGTGGAATATTCTATCTGATGGGAAGGATACCCGAGGCTCGCTCTTCAGTACAGGCTCTGCGAGGAACTGCTTCACTAGTTCTTTTCCACTAGTCCGGGTGTCACCAATCATCAGTTCAAAGTGCTTCCCCACTGCATTTCGGTTCATGCTCAGCACATGATGCTGACCATCCTGGGCATACGTTTTATTTAACAAGGCATACAGCATGGCTTCCATGATATGCAAATGTAACAGTATAGGAAACAGAGAGGAGTTCTGAATTGAAAGTCCTGTTTTTTCCAGAATGTAGATGTCGGCTTTGGGCATCTTTGAAATGACTGAAGAAATCTTTAAAAAGAAAAAAAGTGAGCAGAAGTAAGTTTTATTGTTTGGGTCCCCCTCTGTTCTACTTTACTTTAAAAATATATAACTTACATTATATTGCTGAAGTAATTGAAAAGGCATTTTATGGGGGAATCAGGATGGCCAAGTTCTGGTCATGGTTCTATCACAAGCTGAGCTAAGACAAGCCATTTAATCCTAAAGTACTACTGTTTTCATCTGTAAAATGGGTTTATAATTTCTAAACTTTTTTTTTTTTATTGTTTTGACAGAGAGAGAGAAATACAGAGACAGAGAGAACTGAACTGGGGGCACTCCCCAGTTCAGCACATGGGTCCGCACGGGCCGGGCCAGGGCCGGGATTCGATCCCCGGTCCCCGGCGCTACAAAGTGAATGCTTAACCCACTGAGCCATCCTGGCTTCCCCTGGGTTTATAATTTCTAAAGGCTATATTGCCTTTTATTAGACAATTTAAAACTTTTATTAACCTTTTAAAAATTTCTAGGGTAGGGGAAGCCGGGATGGCTCAGTGGGTTAGGCGCTCACTTTGCAGCCCTGGGGACCAAAGATCAAATCCCGGCCCCGGCCCATGCGGACCCATGTGCTGAACTGGGAAGTGCCCCCAGTTTGGTTCTCACCGGGGCAAGACCCCGGCCCAGTTCCTGCCCTGTGCAGCCCCTCGCCCACCTGTGGAATTAAACTATGTGGAAAAACCAATGATGTGCAACTATGGAGACTGTTCTTGGCCCTCCCTGTCCTCTCTGTCTCTGACTGTCTCTCTCTCTCTCTCTCTGTCAAAAACAATAAATAAATCTTAAAAAAAAAAAAAAATTTTCTAGGGTAAAATCAATCACCTCTAACTGATCACATCAGATGTGTGATTGGTTCCAGTTTTCATAGGTATAATTAGGATGATGATTACTGCCCATCTCACAAGCTTTCAAAGATTCAAATGAGACTATAAGTGATAGCATTTTTTTTTAACTAAGCTTTATGAATAGTGATGAATTTCTGTAACATTTAAAATAATATACCACTTTTTCAGTATCTATCTGCCTTTGATACACATGCATTTCTTGAAATATTCAATTTTTACAAAATCACTGGTGATGGAAAACAATTGAAATGGGTAATAAGTATCAAAAGAAAATCCATCCTTACTATTTTAATACATTCCTTTTAGGACTAGAAGATTATACAAAGATTTCTAGCAGGTAGGAATATGGAGGTGTAACTGCCTTACCTCTTCTAAATAGACAGATGATAGGTATGTTCCTTTCATCAACTGGCAACATTCATTTTGCTGCCAGTCCAGCACTGTCAATTTACGATCAAGGTGAGCCCAGGCAATCCTTCGAGTACCGAAAACAATGGACACGACACTATTAACTGCCTAAAACAAAAAGGCTGGTTTAAATTACAAGTGTAAACATTTTAACAGATACAAAACTTAAGCTACAAACTCAGAAAGCCAAATTAGTTTATGTAACACTGTATATTTACAATTTATGAACTGAGAATTATTAAAGAAATGCAGGAGTAATTATCAAAAGGTAACTGGTAGCAATCAATTTATAGACAAAGAACCTTTAAGTGTTCTCAGCACCTCGCTCAAAGTAGGCAGTCAAACATTCACATGTCGCTGGGGATTGTGCTAGATACTAGGAAACTGGGAACATAGCCATATATATTTTTATTTTTATTAAGATTTTATTTTATTGTTTTGACAAAGAGAGACACAGCAGGGGGAGGGCCCAGAGCAGTCTCCATAGTTGTGCATCATCAGTTTTCAACATAGTTTCATTTTACAAAGGTGGGTCCAGGGCCACACAGGGTGGGAACCAGGCCAGGGGCCTCCTGCATGGGAGGCTCACTCCGGTGGGAACTGAACTGGGGACATCCCACATAGAAAGCACACCCCAGTTCAGCATATGGGTCTGCGTGGGCCAGGGCTGGGACTCAATATTCGGATCCCAGGGCTGCATGGTGAGCGCTCAACCTGATGAGCCATCCCGGCTTCCCCATATTTTAAGAAATGCCACCAATACAATAATTTTGCTGTATAAAAGAAGTGGTTAGGGAAGACTTGGAGGACTAGGAGAGTGAGTAAAATGGGAAACAGGAAGTTATTTCATCCAGATGTCTGCGTAGATGGACTGTTTGACGCCTCACACTCAGTGGAATAAAGAATGCAAGCGGGAAAAGGGCAGATGGGTAGACAAATTTCTGCAAAAACTAACTTGCTTTATCCTGAAAGCTAGAGTGAACAGCATGTAACATTAAGGCATATCATGAGATGTACAATTCAGGAAGCTCACAGACAGCTGTGTAGATGGATCAGAGGAGGCTAGACTAGAGGTAGGAATTTGTGTTAGGTACCTGTTACATGACAAAGTATAAAGAATCTGTGACAGTGAGAAGGACAAGAAAACAGATCAGAGAGAATTGATATGTGGGATGATCCAGGAGCCTAGGATAACTCTAATTTTATTTATTTACTGATATAAAACTCCATTCAGTGACTGTATGGCATCATTAATCAAGATGACGATAGTAAGGGATGCCAGGATAGCTCAGCAGTTGAGCACTTGCTTCACAACCCTGATGTCCGGGCTTCGATTCCTGGCCCTGGCCCGTGCAGCCCCATATGCTGAGCTGTGAAACAATTAGTAACCGCCAGGATGGCAAGGCGGCGAAGTCTCTCATCTCCCACATCCACCTGTGTGGAATGAAACCATGCCACAACTAATGATGTACAACTATGGAGACTGCTCTGGACCCTCCATCCTCTCTCACCTTCTTTTAAAACAAATAAATAAATATTAAAAAAAAAAAAAAGATGATAGGAGGCAGATCAACTTGGGATGGTTGGGGAAGACAAGTTTTTTAATGTATTGAGTTCAGGTTGCCTTCTAAGGAGAGATGTGTAATATTTAAATAGATAACTGGATATATGTATTTAGCTCTGTGCCAAGTCTGGGCTGGAGATATATACAGCACAATGGCATCACATCCCTCCCACATGGCTCATTTAGTTACATGGATAAATAAATTACGATGTTCTGTAGATACAGAGGCAGATGAGCAGGAACAATTCATATTTCTATATCAATATCCCTTTCACTGCTAAGGAAAAGATAAATATTCATTAAAGGCGAGAATAGTTTGGCTGCCCAGATATCTATAAAATACAGGCCTTCTGTTGTTGTTTTTGTTCTTTAGCTCATTGGTTCTCAAGCTTTAGTGTGCATAAGAATCATGTATAGTTTGCCCACAGTACTTCAAAGGCAAAGAATTTTTTTTTTTTCAAGGAGTTTACCACATGATTTTCTCCATATAAACTGACTTTAGAAATTAGCCCTCTAAATAAGATGCAACTCCACTATAATCTGAGTATAAATACTAGTAATTGTAGCCATAAGTTTGAATGAAAATCCAAACCCTGAAAATTTTGGTTCTATATGTTCTAGATCAACTGCAGCAAGAATTCTATCAGGAGTCCATGGATGAATGTAACAAAATCTGCAAGTCCTCTGAAACTTTCTGTAATATTCTGTATATATGTCTGTCTGTCTCTTATTATTTTTCTGAAAAGAGGGTCCAAAGCTTTCAGCCAGTTTTCAAAATATATCTGTAATCCTTCCAAAACAGAACTACTGGCCCATAAAAATTGTGCTTGGGATGCCAGGATAGCTCAACAGGTCGAGCACTTGCCTTCAAAGTGCCAAGAGGTCCAGGGATCAAATCCCAGCCCAGGCCTGTGCAAACCCATGTGCTGAACTGTAGTGCATCTGGTAACCACCAGGATGGCTTGGTGGCAAAGGTTCACACCTCCCATGCCGGAGGCCCCAGTTCACTTCCATCCTGCACAGCCCCACACCCACCTGTGTGGAATGAAACTATGTCACAACTAATGATGTACAACTATGGAGACTGCTCCGGGCCTTCCCCCTTCTCTCTCTCTCCCCTTCTCTCAAAACAATAAATCTTTTTTTTAAATGTGCTTATTGTTATGGGATAAGAGTATATTTTATCAAGCAATGCAACACTGAACCTAAGTTCCTCAAAGGTTTAATGTGCCAAGTAATTTTTTTTTAAGATTTTGCTCGAGAGGTGAGAGAGAGAGAGAAAGAGAGAGAGAGAGCGAGAGAGCGAGAGAGCGAGAGATCGAGAAAGCGAGCGCAGTAGGGAAGGCCCAGAGCAGTCTCCACAGTTATTTATCATTAGTTGTGACATGATTTCATTTAACACATGTGTATGTGGGGCCACGCAGGCGGGAACAGAATTGTGGACCTCCTGCATGGGAGGCAAGAACCTTCACTGTCATCCAGGCGGTTACCAGTTGCACCACAGTTCAGCATATGGGTTTGCAAGGGTGGAGCTAGGATTTGATCCCTGGACCTCACAGTTGCAAGGCTAGCGCTCAACCTGCTGACCTATCCCAGCATCCCTGTGCCGAGTAATTCTAATGTTTACTTTTTTTTTAAGATTTATTTTATTGTTTTTGACAGAGACATAGAGTAAGGTGACCAGACATCCCGCTTTTGGCGGGACAGTCCCGATTTTTAACAGTTTGTCCCACGTCCGCGGTGTTTTATAAAAGTCCCGATTTTTGGAAAGAATGCACGACAAGCTAGGGAACACAGACCAAATTTTTAATCAAGAACCCCCTCCCCCCCAGTCAATGGTGTCCCGCTTTACCAATGTTAAAATCTGGTCACCTTAACATAGAGAGACAGAGACAGAGAGACAGAGAGAAGGGCGAGGGCCCAGAGCAGTCTCCATAGTTGTACATCATCAGGTTTATTTTTGTTTTTTTTTATTATTATTATTATATTTTATTGTTAAATTTAATGGGGTGACATTGGTTGGTAACAATTAGTTTCCCGATGTACAAGTCCACATCACATCACCCATGCATCGCATTATGTGCCCAGCTCCCAGAATCAGGTCCCCCTCCAACCCCATATATCTGGTGCCCACTCTCCCCTCCCCCCACAACTCTCCCTCCCCACTCCTCCCTCCTCTCCAGGTAAACACCAAACCATTGAGTGTGTCCATAATGCTGGTGCCCACTCCCACCTCCCCTCCTTCTCTCCTTCCCCCCCATCATCAGTTTTTGACATAGTTTCATTCCACACAGGTGGGTGGCAACCACGCAGGGTGGGAACTGGGCTGGGTGCCTCCCACATGGGAGGCACACCCACTTGAGCCAGGGGCTGAACGAGGGGGCCAGAACTGAGCTGGGGTCCTCCCGAATTGGAATTCCGCCCCAGTTCAGCATATGGGTCCACATGTGCTGGGGCCAGGATTCAATCCTCGGTCCCTGGGGCTGCAAAGCGAGAGCTTAACTCGCTGAGCCATCCCAGCTTCCCCTAATATTTACTTTTTAAGACAACACTGAAAAAGATTTGCTTTTTGAATGGTTTTTTAAAACAGGGGAGGAAGGACAGAAAATAGCTCTAAATCCTGCTGGCAAGTCCTTGGCCATAAACCATCTTTGCATTTTAATTTCTTATTACTCCCAACATAACTGGCAGACAGCCAGATATTTCCACATTCCTCTTAAATAAACTTTACATAGACCTACTTCTCTGCATCACTGTTCTTTCTTCCTAGAACACCCTCCTCTTTCAGCTAGCCTAATTCTCTCAAGATATAGATGGAGTTCTTCTAGTAACTGCCCTCATAGTCACATCTCACAGTTCTCTCTCCTCTAAATCACTCAACTCTCTGTACATCTCATTCTATAGTACTAATCATATATTACATTGTGTAATAGGTTGTCTATTAATATGTGTATGTCTGGGCCCACCAACTAAACTAATGGGTGTCCCAAAATTCATGCAAGATTTGAATTTTGTGTCATTTGTGCGGTAAAATGTTGCCAACAACAACAAAAAGACAGCATGACAACTGACAGCTCAGGGTTATTAAAAATGGAGTGCTACAAAAAAATAATTAAGCGCTACATTAAGGAACAACACGTTTTCATTGTTGAGCAATGAAAATTTACAATTTTTAATTATAAACCTGTGTTTTCTATTAAAATTACTTTTTGCCTGAATTTTGGGACACCCTTTATAAGCGGCCTTAGGAACCCTGCCTTGGTGCCCAGAATAGTGCTTTGCAAAGTAGGTTCTAAAATACTTTTTAGGCAGTATAACAGAAGTTAAGAAAAAGGGTATATATACCTTAAGTCTGTCTCTTTCTACTTCTGGTTTGATGAGCTTTCTCAAGAGCCGGTTTTCCTGTGACTTTCTTTTTTTCCTTCCAGTCTCTGGACAAAGAATGGAATTACAAACTTGAATGGTAGTTTTATATTGGAACAAGGGAACATTCATTAAACTCTCCAAATTCTGAAAAGGCCCAAACTTTTCTCTGTGCTCTACAATATTGATGGACTTTCTTCCACGAAGCAATCTGAAAGCTTCAAGTTCTTTATTAGATGCTGTATTCAACACATGCAAGATAGAAGACTGCTGTTCTGAAGAGAAGAGCTTGTCAACTGCACTTCCAGACTTCTTTGTATTTTCATCACTAAAAGCAATGTTGGGAATAATTTTCTTAGGTGCAGTAGATTTTTTCCGACAGCAGGAACTATGTAGGGCCCGGAACAAGGATGACCCTAATGGAACTGGAAACCATCTCCACCTTCCTAAAAGGAAAATTTAGCAAAATGTCAGTTGGGATTTTCCACTTTAGTGTTAGTTGCTGCTTGACCAGAACCTTTGCAAAGTGATATAGACTTTACCATAATTTAAGAACTAGCAGACCATATTAAATTCCCCTAGAGAATCATCATTAAAATAAGTTTAGTTTTAAAACCATATGTATGTAAACAAATAACAGGCCTTTTGAGCCACTCTTTCACTTAGGCCCGCTCCTATCTCTTTGGAGTGTGCTTTCGCTTCTAATACCGTATTTTCCGGCATATAAGACGACCGGGCGTATAAGACGACCCCCTAATTTTAGTTAAAACATAAGTTTAGGCCTATATTCACTGTATAAGACTACAGCCTCGGAAGTGGGGGGTGGTCTTATACAGCGAATATAGGCCTAAACCTATATTTTAACTGTAAAATTAGGGGGTCGTCTTATACGCCCGGTCGTCTTATACGCCGGAAAATACAGTAAACTGTCCTTTCTGCTATGCTCCCGCTTCTCGGGAGTGTACTTCTACTTTTTTTTAAGGTCCGCATGGGCCAGAGCCAGGATTTGAACTTCGGTTCCTGGGGCTACAAAGCGAGTGCTTAACCTGCTGAGCCATCCCAGCTTCCCTGTGTATTTCTACTTTTAATAAACTATTCTTTCAGCCCTGTACTTCTGTGTCTTGCTCAATTCTTTGTTCAGTATACCAAGTACCTGGACACTGGGCTGAGAAGAGTCCATTTTCTGGTAACATTAAATGGAGAGCCCGATAGGAGGTTTACAAACAAATCAAGTTGGGTAATAATTGACTTTAAAAAGCTCTGAGGTGGGGAAGCTGGGATGGCTCAGCGGGTTAAGCGCTCGCTTTGCAGCCCTGGGGACCGAGTATCGAATCCAGGCCCCAACCTATGCAGGCCCATATGCTGAACTGGGGTGTGCTTCCCATGCAGGAGGCCCCCAGTTTGACTCTCGCCTCCCCCCCCCAGTTCAGCCCCTGGATCAAGGGGGGCATGCCTCCCATGCCGGAGGCCCCCAGCCTGGTTTCGACCCTGCGTGATCCCTGCCCACCTGTGTGGAACAAAACCATGTTGACAACTGATGACATACAACTATGGAGACTGCTCTGGGCCCTCCCCCTTCTCTCTGTCTCTGTCTCTGTCAAAAACAATAAAATAAATCTTAAAAACAAAATAAAATAAAATAAAAAGCTCTGAAGGGAAGCCCAGATGGCTCAACAGGTTAAGTGCTCGCTTTGCAGCCCCGGGGACCAAGGATCAAATCCGGGCCTGTGTGGACCCATATGCTGAACTGGGTGGGGTGTGCTTCCCATGAAGGAGGCCCCCAGTTTGGTTCTCACTCCTCGCCCTGGTTCGGTCCCTGGCTCAAGGGGGCATGCCTCCCAAGCAGGAGGCCCCCAGCCCAGTTCCTGCCCTATGTGGCCCCCACCCACCTGTGTGGAACAAACCCATTTTGAAGACTGATGACATACAGCTATGGAGACTGCTCTGGGCCCTCCCCCTTCTCTCTGTCTCTGTCAAAAACAATAAAATAAATCTTTAAAAAAAAAAAAAAGCTCTGGAAGGGATGCCAGGATAGCTTATCAGACTGAGTGCTTGCCTTGCAACTACGTGGTATAGGAATCGAATCCCAGCTCCAGTCAGTGCAAACCCACATGCTGAACTGCAGTGCAACTGGTAATCAGCCCCAGTTCATGCAAACCCACATGCTGAACTGGTAATCACCAGGATGGCAGCCATGGTTCTAGCCTCATGTAGGAGGCCCCCAGTTCAGTTCCCCAACACAGCCCCACACCCACCTGTGTGAAAACTATATCACAACTAATGATATACAACTATGGAGAGTGCTCTGGACCCTCCCCTCTTCTCTCTCACTCACCTTCTCTGAAGCAGTAAAATAAATCTAAAAATAAATAATAGGACTTTTGTTTTTTACTCACAAGAGATGTCTTCTAATTTCTGTGGATAAGTTCTAAGCTTTATCCCCTGAAATCTTATTTTATGCTCACCGATTACAAGTGCTAAAAGGTTTTGACATTTTTAATTTTAGAGGAATCTCTTTGTAATTAATATCTCTCGTTAAGAAAATTTATTTTCACTAGTTTCTTTCTCATCTGGTGGAATCAAATAAAATTAAATTTTGAGTCTATGATAAATGGTTTAGCTGAATGGTAGGTTTCAAAATGGCTTTTATTTTCTTCTGCACACAAGATTTCTACCATGACTGTTTCTGCAAGTAGAAAAAATATATAAGGAACAATTTTGTATAACTAATGGAAAGTCATTCTGACATTGCAGCCACAGGAAAATAATGCAGCCAGGGGTAGTAAGTAAGTAGCTGTTAGAATCTGAACCCCGGGCCGACCGCCCAGTCCGGGAAGGAGCCGCTCACCGACCCTTGGCCAAGAGTCCCAGGCTTGGGGGCCGGAGCCGTCCAGTCAGCTCAGCTGGGACTCCAGGGAGACTTAGTCATGGGGCACGAGGGAGAAAGTACTCCAAGACCAGGGGCTAAGAGCAGACGGGAAATTAACCCAGTATGCCAAGCACCCTACCTCCCGCCAGGATGACAGTAGGGACGTTCATCTTCCAAGTAAAACGAGTCGGTCCTCACAGTCCAATCTTCCTCCACCGACTTCCGGTTCCTGCGTGCTCCGCTCCACAGCGCCCGGCCTTTCTGCCGAAAGAGTCCGGCGGAAGCAGCGTTCCGGGGCCCTGCCGGACGCGCGTACCCTGCCAGCTGTGGGCGCGCGGCGGCTGGGGTGAGGGCCTCTGGCGGGCGCCAGCAGAGGGGCTGTGCTGAGATCCCCAGTCCCCGGGGGCGGGGAGGGAGGAGGCCGCAGGCTCCTTCCATTGCATCCGGGAAACGTTCTCGCTCGCCTCCACCCGCCCCTGACAGTAGCTGAGTCGAATCCGTGAGATGAAAACGACTAAGTCAGCTTTAGTCTGTAGTTTGGTCCCTCCTTCAAGTAGACTCCTTGGGTTTATTGATGGATGAGATCCTATTGGGGCCCTGCCTGGGGCGCAAAGAGTGGAGTTTGGTGGGAGAGCTTAGACATACACAGCCCTAATCCCAGATAGAATGGACTAACTGGGAGAGATGCGAGGTGTTTCAGGAGCTCAGTAGGCGACCGTGTGCAGGCTGGGAGGGGGTCAGGGAAGGGCGAAGTAGGAGCAGGTGACTTTGGCATTGTGCCTTGACAGCAGTATTCCATTTGGAAAGAAAGGAGGGATGTGAAGCTGGTGCCAGATTTTGGGGGGCCTTGAATGCAGGACGGGACTCCAGGTAGCCGGAAGCCACTGAGGTATTTGTGGAGTCAGATTGGAAGTGTGTTTCTACAAAATTGGCCATAAATTGGAGTGTGAGGCTGGATTGCGGTGAAGAGGCTAGGAGTAGAGAGACAGTTGGGAAGCTGGAGTATCTTCCCAAGGGACAGGCAACCATAGGGAAGTGGCTGTGGGAGGTGTAAGGAGAGTGGAAACAAAAGATTCTTTCTGGGAAATGGGGAGAGTTGAGAGAGTTTTGTGAAAAACAGGGAAGTCAGGAGGAAGGTGGAGGGTTTGTGTCTTTTCTGAGGCACCAGTGCCTGTGTAGGTGTTGTCCAGGAGGCAGTTGAGATGTGGGGAATTGTAGGTATTCATAAGGACTCATGGGAATGCTAGAAATCCAGCAAATGTCTGAGGAACTTAGGAATCTAACAAGAAATAAAGTCACCTTAATGTGTAAAATCTTCCAGATCATCAGGAAATAATTTTCTTTTTAATGCTAGGGCTTATTCCATTTAACAGGTTGAATGGTATCCCTCAAAAAAGATACGATGGGGGAAGCCAGGATGGCTCAGTGGGTTGTTTGCTTTACAGCCCTGGGGACTGAGGATTGAATCCCAGCCCTGGCCCATGTGGACCCATATGCTGGACTGGGGTGTGCTTCCCATGCAGGAGACCCCCAGTTCATTCCCCGCCCTGAGCCCCCCTGCCTCCCACCCACCTGTGTGGAACAAAACCATGTTGAAGACTGATGACATACAACTATGGAGACTGCTCTGCCCCCACCCCCCCCAACAAACACACTTTTCTTTCTATCTGTGTCGGTCTCTCTCTGTCTCTGTCAAAAACAATAAAATAAATCTTAAAAAAAAAAAGATATGATGAAGCCCTAGCCCTCAGTACATCAGAATGTGATCTTATTTGGAAATAGGGTCATTGCAGACATGTTAAAATTAAAAATGAGGTCACACTGGAGTGTGTGTGTGGACGGTAGCTAATCCAATATGACTGGTGTCCTTATAAGATGACCATATAAATGCCATGTGAAGATGGAGCCAGAGATAGAAGTGATCCACTGACAAGCCAAGGAAGGCCAAGGCTTGCCAGTGGGTCATCACAAGCTGGGAGAGAAGCGTGGAACAGATTCACGCTCAGAAGGAGCCAACCCTGCTGACACCTTGATTTCAGGCTTCTGGCCTCCAGAACATCGAGAGAATAAGCTACCTATTTGTGGTAAATTGTTCTACAGCCCTAGAAAGCAAGTGCCTGAGGCCATAAGGAGCCCTGGTGATTGATGCTTTCAAAGATGATGTGATTCAGTGGAGTGGTACAATGAATCACTTGCTACATGCACAACCTTACTCAATTTCTCATCCTCTGAGTTTCAGCTTCCTCATTCGTGAAGTTGAGACAATGAGGATTCCTTGGTAGAAACTGGATGCAGAGAACCTGACATAATAAGAGTTCAATAAAAGAATTCCCCATTAAAGCATTACCTCTTCCTGGGAGCTAATTATTAATGAGCTTGAGGGGAAAATTCCCTCATTCCTCAGAGCATTCATTCAGAATTACTTTGACCAGAGGCTGGAAGCAGTAGGGAAAGAAGCAACTGCTATACCTGATTGACTATAAACCAGATCAGTGTGTTCGAAGTGAAACTTGCCATCTTCCCCAGAAAGCAGCTCCCCGCTTCCCTGTTTTTGTTGCCCAGATGCTGATGCCTCTGGCTCCTCCTACTCCTTACTTCATTATGTCTAGCCTGTTAGCTAGTCTCTGTGTTTCTAAAACTTTTCTGACCATGACCAAGGACACATAGATGTATGTGTTCAACCAATGCTCCATTAAAAAGTACTCATATAATGCACCTTGATATTTTCTATTCTTTTTTTTTTTTTTAATGCAGATCTGTTTTTAAACCTACAAGACATGGGGTAGAGATGTCTAGTAGAATAGAGATGTAAGCCTGAAGCTAAGAGAGAAGACTGTGCTGGAGTATAGATTTGGAGGTCATCGGCATACAAAGACAGCACTTTAGCCCATGAAAACGTGTTGGACGAGACAAGGAGAGGAGTCGTGTGAGAAAAGCACAGTGAGTAAAGGAGACAACTCAGGGAGCAGCAATATTGGGGGTGAGCAGAGGATTCAAATTTTCCACTGTCTAATCTCTGTCCCTGCTGGTCTCTTTCCCTCAGATACTCACACCCCAAAATGGTCTGCATTCTGTTCACCTTTTCAGGTCCAACAAGGGAACCCCCTGCCCCCCAAAACCTCCCTATCTCCAAAGCCAGAAGCACCGTCTCCCTTCTCTCAAGCATTGACTCATATCTTCCTCACAATACATACTCTCTAGAACTGTAGTTTTCTGTTTTACTTTTGACTACATGTCTTTGTGCCCCTATTTGACTATACATTTTCCCAAGGTGATTTTGAAGCTACCAACTAGAAAGTATCAAAAATCCATTCCTGGTGTTTCAACATCCCTCCTGGAGACAGAGGAGTCCAGTGATTGTACTCAAACTCTGGAGTCAAGTCTGTGTTTTAACCCTGTGTCCCAGTCTCAGCACACTTAACAGTGTGAAGTGGGACACGTGATGTCACCTCTCTGAGCATCTCCAGGTCCCTAGAGTGCCCAATTGTGTGAGGGATACAGGCCATAATTATATCCCCCATAATCCCCAGCACATTGCCTGGCACATATGGAGATTCATTAAGTGTTTGTTGAAAAGAGTAAATTAATGATCACATATGCATATAGAAAATCTAAAAGGTTAATTTTCTTTGGGAAAAACATTAAAAATTAGTGCTCCATAACTTCATGGCATAGGCAAACATTTCTAAAACATGACATAAAGAGCATTAACTATAAAGGAAAGTTATAGATAAATTGAACCTCATTGACATTAAGAACGTCTGTTCATTATGTAAAAAAATAATAATATAAATAATAATAATAATAAATAATAATATAAACAAAGCCACTTTAAAACGGAGCCAGAATATATTTAAATTTTTTTCTACAAATTAATAATAAAAGGGCAGGCAAACCAACTGAAAAAACTGGGCAGAACACATAGTTAAATAGGCACTTTACCCAAAGAGGTTATTCAAATGCTCAACTGGCAATAAAAGGTGTTTACCTGTATTAGTCATCAGGGAAATGTGAATTAAAACCCATACTGTGATACCATTACACACCAGTGAGGAGAGCAAAAATATTGTACCAATAGATCACTAGATCTAAGGGTTGGCAAGGATGTGGAACTCGCAGACAGGGTGATGGAAGTGTGGACTGGTAGAATCACTTTGGAAAACCATTTGGCAGTATCTACTAAAGTTCAAATAGAGGACTGAGAAATCCCACCCCTGGGTTTATATTCAACAGAATGCAAATATGCACTAAAAGATATGTACTAGATTGAACTGTAAGTATAAAATTACCAATATTTGGCAGTTGCTGATTTACAAAAATTGAAATTTCACATAATTAATAGTAGAATGTTCATAATGGCACTATTTGTATTAGCCAAAATCTGGAAGATCTCAAAAGATTATACATACATTGAATAAACTGCAGCTACACCCACTTAATGAATTTCACATACTTAATGTGTGAAAGAAGGCAGATACTTACCGGTATGTAAAGTACAAAATAGACAAAACAGGTTGTAATAATAAAAATCAGCTTACTTTTGGGGACTGGTGACTGAAGGAGAATGGGTGTATTTTGGAAGCTAGTTTATGATCTTTTTGGGAACTCTGGGTGCTAAACATGTGTGCACTTTGTAAAAATTCATCAAACTGTATGCTTATTTGTGCACTTTTCTGTATGTTCGTTATACTTCAATAAAAGTTTGCTTTAAAGTTTAATTCTCCAAGTCACTTGAGTTAGATATGCATCATGTAAGGTTTGGATATTTGTTTAGTGATGTAATCTATTTAGTCTTCAAAGTCATTTACCCAGGAGTCCCACGAAAGGGCTGCCGATTCTTGGTTAGATCATTCAAGGCAGGAAGAACATAACTCTTTGGTTGCTCTCTGTGATCAGAGATATTTTGTAGAGGAAAGATAATTGGTCCTATTAATCTTAGTCTGGGAGAAGTTTTGAATTTTTTTCCCCCTTGCTTCTGTGTTGCAGTTTGAAACCTAGAATCAGAATACTTGGGCTCATGTACCAACACTGCTACATATTATATATGTGTATTGCAGTTTATTTCTATAAGAACAGTTTCCTCTCTTGCAAAATAAAGCTCAAAACACCACTCTTACAAGGTTTTGTGAGAATTAAATTGTATAAATCATAGGTAGAATAGAAAATGTTATACAACTAGAGATACTAATTGGACAATTGACTATGTAGATTGAGATGAGGTGTGATTATCTAAGAAACAACCTCAAGAAGAAAATACTTAGATGCTTCATAAAATAGTCCTTTATGTGATTAATTTAGTCATAGTCAAAGGAAATAGAATTTTTAGATTTTTGAACCCAATTTTAAAACTCTAGTTCAATGGGTAGCACCCCAATTTTCACATCAAATTTCTAACAGATGCCACCGTAGTCCCTTCAATGGTAGTTGTGACTAAACCTCTATGACTAACTTCCCACTCTGTTACATGTAATGATAGAACGTGTAAACACTTAATTATTTTATGTTTATTCAGTACTCATTTTATGGTTGTCTAGATTTCACAACTGGATTTTTCAACAATCTGGATCTCTGTTGGGTGGGCTGACTATATTTTCTTGAGACAAAAATGGGATATTGGGGTGACAAAAACATGATGGGGTTATGTAATAGTTTGTCTTTATGAAAAAGTCATATGATAAAAGTTTTATTACATGAACATATTGAGCCAACAATTATTCTTCAGTAACAGAGCTCATACAAAAATTTTGATAGACGTAGACTAAAAATTTAGATAGACTATGATCGTGCTATGACTACTTCTCCAGTGAAGTAATCTTATGTAGCAAACTTCAGTCGTTCAACACCTTATAAAACTTCTCACATTCCATGATACTATTTTGTTTTACAATTAACATAGTCTTTGTTGTCTCAACACTTAATCTAGATTTTTAGGCTATAAAAAATCTAAACTCACTGCAATAATTAAAAAACGTGTAAAAGGGTTCAAACAAATGACACTAATTTATTACATATAAAACACACAAAAACAGTCATAAATAATATGTATATCAATAAAATACTTAAAAAATATCACATGAGCAGTAAAAAAATCTGTATGGCATATACCACAGTGAACACTAATGCAGGACTGCAGTGTCCAGGGTGCAAAAAATTATAAACATGCACCAAACAGAAAAGAAAAGGAATAAACAAACACCTGACTGCTATCACAAGCTAGTGTATGCTAATGTTCCACTGGCAAGTTCCGCTGTAATAAAAAATAGCTAACAGCCTGTTGAACCAAAATATGAGTCTGAAAAGTCTAAATCAAGCTGAATGTAGGGCAGAAAGACTCTCCATGGTTGGAATGATGGTAGAAATAACAGTGAGACTCATAGTCACTGCATCTCATACTCCTCACCTGATGGAAGCAAACAGCCAGGTGAGCTTGTTCAGTAGTTCACATGCATCCAGACCCTCCTGGCTCCCACCCACTGAATAGGGTATAGCAACCAACCACCTCTAGAATTTTTCACCACTACAAACAAACAAGGGAGTGGTATCTGATTGTTGCTAGTTCAAGAAGCCTGGCCCTGAATGGATAAAGTAAATGAAATTTCCTCTTTAGTAAATCACACTAGTAATTTTACTGCATGCATCAATTAGCATAGAACCTTATGGTAAATAACCCATGTTCAGTTTTTTACAAAAAATTAAAAATGAGACAAAATTGACATTAATATTAAAATGACAGGATGGTCCAGAAATACTGGAAAAAAAGAAAAACCAGTACTGTTCCATTTAAAATGGTACATATGGTCAGCCTATCCTTGATGTAGCAGGTTAGAAAATAGATTTTTAAATTGATTCAGGCTAGGGGAAGCCGGGATGGCTCAGTGGGTTAAGCTCTCACTTTGCAGCGCTGGAGACCGAGGATCGAATCCCGGCCCCAGCCTGTGTGGACCCATGTGCTGAACTGGGAGCTCCCCCAGTTCAGTCAGTTCTCTCTCTGTCTCTGCCTCTGTCTCTGTCTCTCTCTGTCAAAAATAAATAAATAAATAAATAAATAAATAAATAATATAAATTCTGTAAAGTATGCTCTCCTATATTACCCTAGGTAAATAAAATCTCAGTTTACATGTTATATTCACATATTGTGAAAAAATTAAAAATTATAAATTGATTCAGGAACCACCTGTTCAGTCTTGGTGGACCATGCAGGGCCTTTGACCTCTAAAGTTTGTACCATCACTGGGGTAGATGGCCAACCCAAGAAAATACACTTCACCCCACCTCTTTGTTGTCTCCTCTGAGACTGGTTAGCCTTTCAAGAATTCTTGGGGGAAAACCGGGATGGCTCAGCAGGTTGAGTGCTCGCTTTGCAGCCCTGGAGAATGAGGATCAAATCCTGGCCCTGGCCCATGCGGACCCCTAAGCTAAACTGAGGTGTGCTTCCCATGCAGTAGGTCCGCAGTTCAGTTCTCGCCCCCCAGTTTGGCTCCTGGCTCAAGGGGGTGTCCTCCCATGCAGGAGGCTCCCAACCCAGTTCTTGCCCTGGGCGGCCCCTGCCCACCTGTGTAGAATGAAACCGTGTTGAAAACTGATGACGTACAACTATGGAAACTGCTCAAGGCCCTCCCCCTTCTCTCTGTCTCTCTCTGTTTCTCTGTCCAAAAAACAAACAAACAAACAAAATAAATCTTTAAAATAAAAAAGAGAGAATTCTTGGGGATGCTGAGATAGCTCAGAGGTTGAGCACTTGCCTCATACTTGTGAGGTCTGGGGTTTCAATCCTGGCCCTGACCCGTGCAAACCCCATATGCTGAATTGCAGTGCAGCTGGTAACCACCAGGATGGCTCTGTGATGAAGGCTCCCACCAGCCATGTGGGAGGCCCTTGGTTTGGTTCCTGCCCCACACAGCCCCACATCCACCTGTGTGGCATGAAACCATGTCACAACTAATGATGTACAACTATGGAGACTACTCTGGGCCTTCTCCCCTTCTCTCTTTCTCCCCTTCTCTCAAACAACAAATATTTTATTAAAAAAAAAAAAAAGAATTCTTAGTACTCTCTTAATGTGAAGGTATTCATATTTAATGATGGTTCTTGGCACAAACATTCAGATTCTTGATTCTTCCTGGGAACCTAATAATGTATTGTCCTTCTTAGCCTCAGACCTTGACCTGACCAAGTTTCCTGCAGATCCCAGCCCAGCTCATATACGATCAGCTATAAATCCTATACCTATAGTATGGGATAAGAGGATGCCTGAAAAAGCTACTCAGGTACCTCCTATAAAGATCAGGCTAAAGGAAATGGCAGGCTACTCAATACCAAGTGCCAATACTCCTTGAGACCAAAAACTCATAGGAAACTAAAACCCCTCCTTGATAAATTTATCCATCATCAGCTGATCATCCTGTCAGTTCCTTATAATACCCCTATGCTGCCTGTAAAAGAACACAAAAAAAGACAATATCATATGGTCTAGGACTTGAGAGCTATCAATGAGGCTGTAGTTCCCCTTCAAGTTTTCCATGACACATGGTGGTTCAGTGGTAGAATTCTCACCTATCACACACCAGATGCCCCTGTTTCAAGTCGCTGCAGATGCACCTGAGATGGTGGACAAAAGACGGCAGCTATACAAACTGGGCTTATTAATTGCCATTTTTTGTTTAGGTTTTATCCTAGCTCTTATTTTTCTCTTCACTTGTGCCCCTCCCAGCACACTACCTGATGATTGCTTTTTCTGCAACCAGACTAAACCACCAGCAAGATTTTAATCTTCTTGGTTCTATTTCATTCCCAGCCTCTCCAGTGGGAGTGGGAAACCAACACCCTCATAAATTTTTCTACTATAATAGCTAAGGGCAGTGGCCTCTCTGATGGCTGGATACATCAGACAGCCTTAAACACCCCTCCTCCTCCTCAGTTTCAGCGTGTCCACCTTAATCTCAGTCTCGCCTTTCATTCTGGTGAAATTTCCCAAGAAACTCTCCCCTATTCATCGGACTAGACTCAACAACTACAAACTTCAGCTGTGTACACCTCACCCCACAATTCAATTAGTCTAGTAAAGCCAGTGTTAGAATCCTTAACTTCCATGTGAAGTTCATGTAAGGACTGCAAAACAAATCTTGAGTAACAACTTATGTATCTCTTAACACTTCCTCTTTCTATCCTACAACATTCAACACTTCTGAAAGGTGTACTCCAGATATAACCTTTTGGTGCCCAGCCAACCATAGGTTTGCAATAAAAGCCCTCTGAAGCAGTGCACATATTAGGAGGGATCTGAAAGGGGATCCCTACTGACTACAGTATGTTACCTTCTGATTGTCTCTAGCTCAAGAAGCCTGGCCCTGATTGGATAAAGTAAATAGCACTTCCTCTTTTGTTGCACTACCGTGTTTCCCCGAAAGTAAGACATCCCCCGAAAATAAGACCTACTTACAGTTTTGCCTCTCACTGAAATACGTATAAGGCATCCCCCAGAAAATAAGACCTAGCGCATCTTTGGAAGCAAAAATTAATATAAGACGCTGTCTTATTTTTGGGGAAACAGGGCAAGACACTGTCTTATTTTTGGGGAAACAGGGTATAAGACACTGTCTTATTTTCGGGGAAACAGGGTAGTAGTTTTACTGCATGCAATGATTAGCATAGAGCCTGATGATAAATAAAACCTGCTTTCAGTTTTTTACAAAAAGTTAAAAACGGGAAAAAAATGACATTTATATTAAAATGACGGGGCAGTCAGGAAATATGAAAAAAAAGGTACTGTCCTGTTTAGAACAGTGCATATGGCCAGCTTACTGTTGGGTTGTTGTGTTTTATTCAGAATGCAAACTTTCATAAGTGGACTGCCGGTTTCATGAGGCTCTCAGTTCCATTCAATTCAACCAACGTTTTTGTTTTTTTTTATTGTGGCAAAATTCACATAACATAAAACTCACCATTTTAGCCATTTTTAAGTATATAATTCAGTGGCAGCTAGTACATTCACAATGTGCAACGATCACCACTATGTAGTTCCAAACATTTTCAACACCCTAAAAAGGAAAACATGTACCCATTTAGCAGTCACTCTCTCGCTACCCCCCACCCCCCACCCCCCAGCCCCTGACAGCCAGAAATCTGCTTCCTGTATCTATGAATTTTCCTATCTTAGACATGTCACATAAAAGGATCAACCAATGTTTTGGGGTGCCCAGCACTTGCTAGGCATCAAAGGTACAAAATTGAATATGTCAATCTGCTCTTAACGAGATCACTGGCAACAGAGACGAAACAGATGAAAAACAATTGTAGCACAATGTGATGATTATTGTAATAGAAATATGAACATGTGAGAACATAGATGAGAGAAATAGGGCAAGAAGAAAAAAAAGTAAGATTTGGGTCTGGGCATGGAGTCAGGAATTTGCTAGATTAATGGAGACTGGGCAAGAAGGTGGTATAAAGAAGGAGGGAGCTGAAGTAGGAAGGGGAGCAGCAGGGTCAAGGCACAAGGACATGTAGTTGGACAGTTTTGTGCTCAAAGGAGGTGGACAAAGCACATCCAAGGCATATCACCACCCCAGGGCCTTTGCACTTGCTGTTCACTTTTCCTGGGGCACTTTTCTTTCAGATAGGTGCCTGGTTGGCTAGAACTCTTCCGTTTAGATCATTGCTTCAATTTATGGGGGAAGGGGAAATTTCCCTTTTTCCTTTATTTTTTCTGGCTGGTCAAATAATTTAAACGACTTAAGACAGGTTAATAGGAGAAAACCAAATTTAATTACATGTGTATGTTCAGGGGTTCCATAAGAATATGGGGCCTGAGGCCACATTGGACAGTCAAGACTTAGATGCCATTTGAGCCAAGGAGAAAGAAGGCTTGTGATTTGGAACTTCAAAGGGGAGGAAGGCAATTCACATGGAGATAGAAAAACAAATGCTTAGAAACAAATGTTTTCTGAACCATCTTTAACAATAGGATACCGAGAGGTCTTTGATCTAATGGGCCTTGCTAGGTTCCTCCCTGTCTATCACACTTAGTTCAGATTTAGTTATCTATGAAGACAGAGCCCTTCCTGGAGCAGGCTCTTTACCTAAATTCTTTTAGGTATTAATAGTTAGGGTGGGAAAGCCAAGATGGTTCAGCGGGTTAAGCGCTTGCTGTGCAACCCTGGGACCGAGGATTAAATCCCGGCCCAAGTCTGTGAGGACCCATATGCTGAACTTGGGTGTGCCTACCATGCGGGAGGCCCCCAGCTCAGTTCTCGCCCTGTGCAGCCCCTGTCTACCCGTGTGGAATGAAACCATGTCGAAAACTGATGATGTACAACTATGAAGACTGTTCTGGGCCCTCCCCCTTCTCTCTGTTTCTCTGTCTCTGTCTGTCTCTGTCAAAAACAATAAAAAAATAGGTTGAAGGTCAAACATTCTTCCTTAGTCTTTTCTTTCTTAAAACTAACCAGCTTAAAATAATTAATATCCCAAAAAGGCATATTTGGGGGTGGCAAATTCCACTCCCCTTCAAATGTCACCTCCTCAAAGAGGGCTTCCTTGACCTCCCCATGAAACTGGTGTCTTCTCTCTATCCCCTTATTTTGTTTTCCTTTATAGCATTTATCACCTTGGTACTACATGGCATACAGATATTTTTGTTTCTGTTTCATTTTCTGTCTCCTCCATTTAAAGGTAAGCTACCTGAAGACAGGACTGTTTGCTTTGTTTATAGTTATATCCTCAGTACCTATAAAAGTGCCTGGTACACAGTATGGGCCTTATAAATAAATATTTAATGAGTGTGTGAGAAAACACTTCGGCAGTATTGCAGTGGGAAGTCCCTCTGGACTCGGAGCTGGTTCCTGTTGAAGACAAAGTAATATTGGATATACAAATAGAGAAAGTCAGATTCTTATGAATGGCTGCTTGATTTTCTGTTGTTTCACATGCCTACCTCCAAAAACAAACAAACAAATAGCACTGTTGTGATCCCAAGTCTTCTCACTTGGTTTATTGTTTTTTACCCATACTCATTTCTTCATTTATTTAGCAACTATTTACCAATTCCTTGCTATGTGGCAGGCAGGTGCTGGGGACATGAAGAGAGACCCAAACTGATCTGGCCCTGTCCTCATAAAGTTTAGATGAGTAAGGGAGACCAGTAAGCCAGTGAGCAATTCCAGCAGAGTGCGATGCTTGAAAATACAGTGTTAAAGAGGTTTGCTTTGGGCACAGAGATTCTCATTACAGCATTACATATAACAGCAAAATCTCCGGCACAAGCTACATGTCCAACAATAAGGAAACATACATATCCCGTACAATATTATATAGCCATTAAAATGAAGCATCTATAGAAATATGAGACACTATGTAAAGAAAGTAAAACAGATAACATTATATGAAAAATATAGTGCTGATCATACAAAAAGATGAAAAAGGATCAGAAGAAAATTCATGAAAATGTTAATGAAGATTGATAGTGGAACTATTAGAAGCATAGTATTAGGTTGAACTGCATGACATTACTATTTTTGTAAGTCACCTTCATACTGTTCAACCTAACATATTGGTGAAAAGAGCTCACGGCAAACATGGACTCGAATCCCAGATCAAATGTATGTATCATTTAGTATGCATCAGCTCAGTTAGGCAACCTTGGACAAAATCACTAAAATTCTATCGGGGCCTAAGTTGCCTCATCTGTAAAATGGGCATAAAATAGTCTACACCTCAGGGTTGTATTTAAGCTTAAATAGAATAATGTATGTAAGGGAGCTGACACATAACAATCCCTGAATAAAGGTGGACATCATTGTGGCTGGTGCTTAATTATGGTTTTTTGATTTCTGAAACAAACAAAACTATTTAAATTTTCAAAGGGGTTGTGGTCTATTCTCTGGGGATCTGAAGCTGGTCCAAGGCTGGGAATGTGGTTGAAGGCTTTCTTCCAGTCCCACTGTGACAGAGAAAGTGATCTTAAGAGCAGGGCTGGATGTTTGTGCTCCAAGGGATCCTGAGAGTTTTATTTACAGAGGACACTTTGTCTCAGGCCCAGACTGCCCTTCACCCCAGCAGCTGCTAGATAGACTGAGTCCACATGGGAGGCTGCCTCAGCCCACTCTGCCCCTCAAACCCTGGCCCCTGATCCCAGTGCTCAGCATCCAGCATCTACACTGGTCACAATAGCCTTTGACACAGTGTGGGTAGCTTCTGGTTTCCGAACACAGAACTGCACTCAGCTTTGATCATGTTCAATTCTCACAGGTGGGATACAGAGTTTCTCTCTCTCTCTCTCTCCTTTTTAAGATTTATTTTAGCCCCTCTCTGGTCCTCGCCTCCGCGCAGCCAGAGGCTGTCCACCACTAAAAGCGATCTCCGTGTGTATGGCTGGAGGGGTGTGCGGGCAGGCTAGGAATTCCTGATTAAGCGGGTGGCCTTTGGAGCTTCTGAGTCTTGGCTCTTCCACTCGCTAGCTGTGTGTCCATGGATAAGGTGCCCATCCTCAATTTCTCCATCTGCAAAGTGAAGGTGATAATTTAGTGTTGGGGGCCCCTACGATAACGCATATAAGCAAGGGCGCAGTAGGTGTAGCTTTCTTTATTGATGAGAGAAAAACCGCTTCCCAGGTAAGAGCACAGAGACCCCAGGAAACAGGCCCTGAAAAGAATGTTTTGGTTGCGGCCTAGGGAGTAAATGTAGCTGGAGAAGTAAACGGCAGGTCTTAAATCTTGCAGGGTCTCCTTGGCTATGGTGAGGAGGATGGCCTTGATTCCTGTAGGTGTTATGAAGCATGAAAGGGCTTTGAGCAGCGGTTTTTATAACGATCTCTCGGTTAGTGCATGGAGAAAGGGGAGCCGGGGTGCTAAAGGCAAAATGATGCTTAAATAGTGCAGTACTTGAGGGAAGAGAATGGTGGCCTGGGTGGAAGGGTGGTAATAGAGGTGGACAGTAGTGGACAGCTTTAAAGAATAGACAGAATTATGAGGGAGGGGGAGTCAAGGATAATGTTCTGGGTTGAGTAACTGCATGGATTTTGGTGCCTTTCAGAGAGAGGGGAAATGCTGAAGGGGTGGAAGGACGCTAGGACGGTCAGACGTTGAATTTTGACAAGCGTCTCTGTCAACTCTGCCTGCAGCAGGCAAGCCCTGCACTGTCTGGAGTTTTCTCAGAGGTTGCTAAGCAGTTAAGGGTACATGGGAATGTGGAATATAGCCACCTTTTTGTACACGTGCTCAATAAGCTTCTAAAAAATAAGCAATTTTATGAGGACCAAGGACCAGAACAATGTGGTCAGCATTCCAGATAAGGGAGGATCCCGTTTTCACTGGATCAGCTCAGTCTTTTTCCTTCAGCCAACTAAAAGGCTTCAATAAAGTCTTCGGTCTTTATCCTGAACTACACTTAAGGCTTTGATCATGGGCAGAAATCAGAGTATGTATTTAACTCTGGTAAGAGTCCCTGGCAGACGAATAGATAGGAAGAAGGATGTTACTAGTAGAAGGTCCAAACCTTTCCACTTCCTCTTCAAAAGCAGCTCATTATTTATGGGTGAAATGATAAAAATGTCTAGGATTGGCTTCCAAACAAAAGGATGGGATGGAGGGAAGCAGGTGGGGGGATAGATGAATCAAAAGTGGCTATGAGTTACTAATTGTTAAAGCTGGATTATGGGTACCTGGAGATTTGTTGTACTATTCTATTTTTGTGTATGTTGTAAAATATAATAAGTAAAAAAACAAACAAGCATCTCAAGCTTTTCTCTGATACCTGCCCAGTATCTTTGGGAGTAGTTGACACTCCTTTCCCCAAGTTGTTGCTGCACTTTGAACATTGCTCTGGAAGGAAACTAACTGTAAATGAGTTTATCTGTGCCACCTGCTAGCTTGTATATCTTAGTGTTTCTGAATTTCCAAGTGCCAAGCACAGTGCCTGGTTCTAGTAATGCTCAGTGAATGTTAGATGGATGGATTTTTTTTTAATTGTGAATACCAGGAACTTAATGTTTTTTTTTTAATCGTAAAAAAAAAAAAAAAAAAGATTTATTTTATTGTCTTTGATAGAGAGAGAGACAGAGACAGAGACAGAGAGAGACAGAGAGAAGGGGGTGGGCCCAGAACAGTTTCCATAGTTGCATGTCATCAGTTTTCAAAGTTTCATTCCACACAGGAGGGTGGGGGGGCCGGGGTGGGAATCAGGCCGGGGGCCTCCCACATGGGAAGCTCGCCCCAGCAAGAACTGAATTGGGAGGGTGGGAGGACACACCCCAGTTCAGCACATGGGTCCACATGGGCCTGGGTCCAGGATTCGATCCTTGGACCCTGGAGCTGCAAGGCAAGTGCTTAACCCACGGAGTCACCTTGGCATCCCCAGAGTTTCTCTTTGTGGTGATAAAGTTTTGGAAATCATGATGAAGGTTGCACAACATTGGAAATGTAATGAATGCTGCTGGATTGTACATTTAAAAATGGCCAATTTTATGTTATAGAAATTTTACCATATTTATTTATTTATGCATTTATTTATAAAGGTTTATTTTATTGTTTTTGAGAAATGGTGAGAGAGACAGAGAGAAGGGGGAGGGCCCAGAGCAGTCTCCACAGTTGTATGTCATTGGCTATGATATAGTTTCATTCCACACAGGTGGATGTGGGGCTGCATGGGGTGGGGACCAAACTGGGGGCCTCCCTCATGGGAGGCGAGAACCTTCACCACCATCCATCAGTCACCAGTTGTGCCGCAGTTCATCACATGGGTTTGCACAGGCTGGGGCTGGGATTAGATCCCTGGACCTTGTGGTTACAGGGCAAGCACTCAACCTGTTAAGCTATCCTGGTATCCTCACCACAATATATATTTTTTTTAATGAGAAACAACACCCAGGAATGGGAGGACCAAAGGGAGAACTGGTCCTATGGGGTTTCAGGACATAACCTGGGGCTGGTGGATGCCACAATAGGACTCCTGGATTTAGGCCTCTGTTCCACACCTTATTTGGCTCTATTATCTTGGGTAACTTAACTTCTCTGAGGATGACACTGCCCTCAAACAGCTGTCATTGAACTCAACTATGATCAAATGGTACAAAACTCTCTGTAAAACACTCAGTAATTGGTAATTAGCATTATCCCTCTCTCCCTTCCTTCCCTCCCCAAAAAGAAAGAAGAAACCCATCACAGACAAAATACAAAGTACCTTTTATTTATTTATTTATTTATTTATTTTGCTCTTGACAATGCTTAAAATTACACCTTAAGCCATACAATTCTATTAAATGGAAACTTCCAGAAATAAGGATGGGTAGAAGGGAAGCTAAAGGAATCGCTCCATCTCTGGAGCCTCACTATAAAGGAGATGCTCTATTTTCTCATAGGTTGGCTTTTGTGGGAACTCCAGGGAGTGCATGGTGAGACTCAAGGTGCCAGAAGAGAGCAGCCCAGGTAAACAAAAGTGCACAGGCCTGGGAGGGCCGGGGTGACCAAGAACCACCCCCAACATCACGATTTTGCAGTGGCGTTGGGCAGTGGAGAAATGTGTCCCTGGCCTGTCCTCTCTTCATCCCCCTACCTCCCTCTTCCCCTAGCCTTCATACCTTAGGATGCCTTTCTCATCTTTCTCCTGGGAGATTTCCTTATGTCCCCTTTTTCATCTAAAGCAGTGAAAATGAACCATCTTTCAGCTTCCTTGGTAAACAGCCCCATGCCCTCTGACCGCGTTGGGCTCTCTCACTGGTTCCTCTGGAGCTGCTGCTGGGCTAGGCTTCATCCCTCACAGTCAAGACCCTCTTGGCTGGTTATTCTTTGTAATGTTCCCCTTCCCCTGGGGCCTGGAGCTTGGCCTTGTTCACCCTGGTGAAGACAGAAATGATAAACAGCATTCAAAATGAAGATCCCATGAGCTGACCAGAGGGGCAGGAGAAGCAAGGGAGCCACCGTGTTTTGAGGGCTTTGTGTGCCATGTACTGGCACATCTCAATGACCCTATTAGGTGGATCTTGCAATTGTCCTTTTACAGATGCAAAGCCCAAGTCTCAGAGAAGTGAAGGAACTCCCCCAAGGCCACAAGGATGGTAAGTGATGGAGCCAAGATAAAGCCTGGATTCAGCCAATATTATACCGTGTTGTTCTACATGTTTGTGTGTGTATGCATGTGTGTGGAATTGGGGAATCAGGCCAGTCGGCTACAACATCAGCTGTGCCCATCAGGATGGCAGCCTAACACATGTGTGAATTAAGCCACATGCATATGACAGATGGGTGTTTACCTACAGAGGAGACAGCAAGTGTGTGCAGCGTGTGTCTTACCAGGAGCCCATGGGTCACTGAGGATGGTGTCAGAGTGACAGAGATGGGGGAGTGGAAGGGGAGTTAATAAAATGCCCCTATTCAAGAACACCTAAGCCCTGCCCACACCTCACAGTGCAACTTCACAGGTAAAAGTACCTGGTAGTGTCTATGTTGGTGAAACCACACTTCCTGGTGAACACACTCATGCAATTATTTGTTGGACTTCTAAAAATGTGCAGGTACTATGTCTAGGAGCTATGTGGGTTACTGATATCAAACTATCTAGTGTGGGCATGTGGGTTGGGGGGAGGAGGGATTAACAAAAATATATAAATAACAGGTGTAAGGTAGATAGAGAGTGCTCAGTGCCAAAGGGATGGATGGATCCTATAGCATTCTAGGAGCACAAGCTGGGGAGAGCATTGTAAGCAAGGTATCAAGGAGGCCTTATTGAGGAGGTGGCCTTTGAATGTCTCAAGTAAAGTCTCTAAGTAGATCTAGAATGTACAGCAGGAGAACGTTGTGACAGAAGTTAGATCCTGTTTGATTTTCCAGGGAGCCCTGAGACTCAGGCAAACATACCCCTATTTCCCTTCTACAGAGGTGGAAACAAGCCCAGAGAAGTTGAATAGGATGTCCATAGTCACCCAGCTAGCAAGTGGAGGGCCAGGATTTGATCTGGGGCCACTGGGACCGGCTGCCAACCCCACGTTCCAGGGCCTGGCCGCGGGTGCCCACGTTAGCTGGGAGGGGGAGCAGGAGTGGAGACGGGGAACTGGGGGACAGATGGGACGCGCCTCGGGAGGGGCGGGGCCGGCGGCGGCGCGGGCCGGGCGACAGGCGCTCGGGCTCGGCCCCACTCCCACTCCACCTGCCCAGAAGGACGCACCGTGCGGCCACGGGCGGCCGCGGCCCGGCGGGCGGTCGCGCTGGGCCCCGCGGAGCCCGCGGGCCGGCCATGGGCGACCGCGAGCGCAACAAGAAGCGGCTGCTGGAGCTGCTGCAGGCGGCGGGCACGGGCAACGCTCACTGCGCCGACTGCGGGGCGGCAGGTAAGGGCGCGGCCGCGCGGGCGGCCCGGGCCCCGGAGCCCAAGCCTGGCCCGCCTGCAGCCCGGGTCCTGCCCCGGACCCCGCTGCGCCCGGGCGGGGCGCTGCGCCCCCTGCGCCCCCGCCCACCCAGCCCGTGAGCCTCGGCCCCGGCCCCCCGTCGCCCTCTCCTCTTCCCCATTCTGGACCCCGACACTGGATCCCGGGCCCGGTGCCCTCACACCCTGCTCACCTCCCCAACCAGACACCCTACGCACCCGGACTTCGGTCCCTGACGTCCTCACCCCGGAACCAGCCACTTCCCATACGCTGGGACCCAGACATCCCGCGCACCTAGTGTCCCAGGCCGCGCCCAGCGCCCGCTAACCGCGCGGTGCCCCCGCCCGCCCCGGAGCGCCCGCCGGGTCTTCCCGCGCGCCGGCTCTGCAGCCTCCGACCCTGCAGGCGCCGAGGGGCCCTGACGCCCCTGCAGCTCCCCAGCCCGGCGCCCCGGTGCCGGGCCCTCGCTCCTCGTTCCCCTCTCAGTTCCCCGGAGTCCCGCCACTTCCACTTGGCGCTGCCTCAGCCTCTCGCCCCCATCCTTGGGACTTCTTCCAAGATCATTCTGGTGGCCGCCGCGCCATGGCCGGTGGGATGACCCGAAGGTTCACCCAAGGTGGGGAGAGCGGGGTGGGCCGAGCGGGACACCGCCCCAGGAATCCTGACTGCCAAGCCCTGCCTCTGCTAGAGCCCCCCGCCCCGGATTCCTTGTCCAGCTCTCTACCCAGCTCCCCGCCTGCACCCTCACCCCGCAGATCCTGACTGGGCCTCTTACAAGCTCGGCATCTTCATCTGTCTGAACTGCTCTGGCGTGCACCGCAACTTCCCAGACATCAGCAAAGTGAAATCCGTGAGACTTGACTTCTGGGACGACAGTATTGTGGAGGTTAGCAAGAGGCACACGTGGAGAGCCTTGGGACAGCACAGCTGGGGTGGAGACGGGTAGGGTGCTCCCATTTCACAGGGAAGGAAACTGAGGCTCAGAGAGGGGCAATGACCAGCAAGAGGAAACAGCCTGTGAGAGCTGTGGCTTGGACAGTGAGTACAAATCCTAGCTTCATCACTTGTTTGTTTACAAACTGTGAGGTCCTAAGCTTGTTATTTAACCCAATTGTGGGCCCTCGGTTTCCTCATCTGTATTTTGGGGAGACCATCACTCCCTTCTGGGGACTACTGTAAGGATTAAATGTAGGCTCAATGCAGATTCGAAGTAGGTAGTCATGTCACAGCTGCTGTTCTCATCAGCTGAAAACCTGGACTGGAACAGCAGTGTCCTGAGTTAAGTATCCGGAGTCTATAGTCCTCTTCCAGTCCCCCTTTACCAGGAAGGGGACCACTTTGCCCTCCTGACCTGTGGAGAAGGAGCACACCTTCAGCCTGAAGGATAACACCATTTGGGCCATAAAACTTCCAGAGAGCAGGCAGTTCTAAATTGTGCTGGTTGGCTGAAGATTTCAAGGACTATTGGGGAAGCAGGCCCATGGTCACTGATTACCCACTCTGTGTCAGGTACTGGGCTAGATGCTTTACTTATTCATTTGGCACATAGTAACTATAAGCCTACTATGTGCTGGGTATTACTAGGAGAGAGTAGTGAGCAAGATAAAGTCTATCCACAGTGAGCTTACATTCTAGTGCAAGAGAAGGACAAGGAACCAGTAAATAAGGGGATGCCGGGATGCTTGCAACCACCAGGTCTGGGGATTGAATCGCAGCTTTGGCTCTGGCAAACCCATATGCTGAACTGTGATGCGTCTCCCATGAGGGAGGCCCCCACCTTGGTTCCCCCCACCCCATGCGGCCCCACATCCACCTGTGTGGAATGAAACCATGTCACAACTAATAATGTACAACCGTGGAGACTGCTCTGAGACTTCCCTCCTTCTCTCTCTCTCACACACACATACACACACAAGCACACACATCTTTTCTCAAACAGTAAAGTTAATCTTAAAAATAAAAGAAAGAAACAAGTAAATCAGCACATAAACCTGGAGGTTATTTATTTGTGCCTTTGAACTTCTCTGTTATAGTTTCTTCATTTTTGCAGGTGAGTTCCCTGAAACTCAGGGGTTTACGTATTGCCCAAGGGTCATTCTGTGAATAAATGGCATAGCTGGAATGTAAATACTGTTCTTTTGGGATCCGAAGCCCATGTAAATCCTATGATACAGCCCAGTGGCCCCTGAGGAGGATGAGACATCAGGTTTTTAATAGGGTTAACCTATTAAATGTTTCCTCCCACACTTCCTTCCCCCCAGATAGGCCACAGCTGTTCCTGAGTGCTGACTGTGGACCAAGGCCATTATTGGCACACTTGCCTCTGGGTCTTTCTGATGTCAGAGTGCCCCAGTGATCGATCATCCTGACCTAGTACTCTATGGCAGTGGTCACCAAACTTTTTGACACCAGGGCCGGGTTTGTGGAAGACAATTTCTTTACAGATGGGGGTAGGGGAAGATGCACACGAGCAGTTCACAACAGGGTTCACACTCCTTTGAGAATCTAATGCCAATGCTGATCTGACAGGAGGCGGAGCTCAGGCAGTCATGTGAGCGATGAGGAGTGGCTGTAAATACAGACGAAGCTTCACTCACTTGCCCGCCACTCACCTCCTGCTGTGCAGCCCAGTTCCTAACAGGCCACAGACCAGTAACAGTCCATGGCTCGGGGGTTGGGGACCCTGTTCTATGGAGCCAGCACCGAATTCCAATCTCCAGCTACATCTATTCCCTGCAGACTTGCAGGGACTGTGGCTAGGGGTCATTCCTGGCCATCTGTGGAGGGTGTGGGAGAAAGAGAATGAGCTTTGGAGTTAGACAGACCTGGGTTCAGATCCCAGCTCTCTACTTACTAGCTGTGTCACCTTGGGTAGGTCACCTGATCTCTCTGAGCCTCAGTTTGTTTATCTCTAAAATGGGACTGGTAGTATTGAAATGCACAAGGGGATCAAAATAGCTCGTGTGTGAGGACTATAAAGTGCTCTGCCTCTATGAGGCATGGTGTGACAGTACCTCATTGCTCCAGGCTGGGGCTTCCCAGCAGCATGGTGACAGCCTGATGGGACTCATCAAACTCCTGTAGGAGTGTTTCCTGACTCAGCGCAGGAGCCAGTGAGAACAATGGCCTTCTGGGTAGACTGTGGTTTCAGTTCACATTTTTTCAAGGTCTAATGTTACCCCAAGTTGCTGTTGTCTTGCAGTTTATGACCGACAACGGGAACCTTCGTGTGAAGGCCAAGTATGAAGCCAGAGTCCCTGCTTTCTACTACATTCCCCAGGCCAATGACTGCCTGTGAGTGTGTGATGTCCTGGTCCTACCTCCCCCACCCCACCCCATCTCTGTGCCTGTGTCTATGGTGGTCTCATTTATGTACCAGGAAAGCAGTTGATACTGTCAATAGAGAATGCACAGACCTGCTTTAAGCCCTCTCTACCTTTATTGCTTGGGTTGTCACTTTCCCTCTCTGGGACTCAGTTTCCACAGCTATGAAATGGGGCATTTTCTCCATGATTTACCCATTTGCCTCTGATGTTAATGGCTAGCTTGATAGAGAAAAGAAGTACTGGTATATTAGTAGAATAAATGCATTCCAGCTACATCCTATGGAGGAGTGTCATGCCCAGGGCTGTCCCAAAGGAGCTGCCTGGGCCCCAGATCCCTAAATTATAACCATAAAAATAATAATATTTATTGAGCTTTCCCTTTGTACCAGGCACTGTGCTAAATGCTTATGTGCATTAATTGGTTGAATTCTCTCAACAACCCTATGAGATAAATACTGCCATTATCCCCCATGATATAGGTGAAAAACCTGAGTCTTATAAAGGCAGAGCTAGAGGGGAAGCCGGGATGGCTCAGTGGGTTAAGTACTCGCTTTGCAGCCCCGGGGACCAGGGATCGAATCCCGGCCCCATGTGGACCCATATGCTGAACTGGGTGTGCTCCCCACGCGAGAGGTGCCTAGTTCAGTTCTCACCCCCCAGTTTGGTCCCTGGCTTGAGGGGGCATACCTCCCATGCGGGATGCCCTCAGCCCAGTTCCTGTCCTGCGCAGCCCCCAACCACCTGTGTGGAACAAAACTATGTTGAAAACTGATGATGTACGACTATGGAGACTGCTCTGGGCCCTCCCCCTTCTCTCTTTCTCTCTTTGTCTCTGTCAAAAACATTAAAATAAATAAATAAATAAAGGCAGAGCTGGAACTAGCCCATCTGAAACCTACTATAATGGGGATGGGGGTGGGGGTCCAGGGAGTGTCTATGAAGAAATAGGATGGTTCATTTCCCCCAGAGGTGAGGGGTCAGTGTGACACTGGCGCCTAGTGACCCATAGCTTGGTAGGATTGACGGCCTGAACCTGAATCTCTCTCCTAGGACTCAGCCTCACCATTAGAGCTGCTAGAGAGCGCCGTGTATGAAGGGGAAGAAGGTATCCCTCCAGGCAGACACAGCCTCACGGGGGCATGGCTTGCAGGAAGCAGGCTGCATTGTAGCCACCATTGCCTTCTAGCCTCCGCAGGATGCTCTTGGATAATGCAGACATTATCCAACCATTCTCCGAAGGTCCTGCAAAATTTCCCAGTACTTACCCAACCCAGGTGCTACAGATAGTGTCAAGTGGCAGGGGAGGCAAAGTTTCCAGTTCAGAAGACCTCAGTTTTGTTTCCTCACTCTGCCACGACCTAGCAGCAAGACGGCGGACAAGTTCCCAAACCTCTTTGACTTGTGGCATCCTCATCTCTCGTGTTTGTAATTATTATTAATTGTTAAACTTATTGGGGTGACCTTGGTTGGTAAAAATTATGTAGGTTCCAGGGTCATCCCTGAAATGTAGATAATGATGCCTACATCATAGCATGGTGGTAGAGATGAAGTGAGATTATTTATGTGAAACATCTGAAAGGCTACCCAAAATGCTGGTTTGAATCCGTTACTCGGTGCCAACTTTGGAATGCTGCCTGGCCTCTGGCCTGCAGAAGGATATGCCTGGCTCCGTTTGAGAGGGCCTGGCTTATCTTGCCTCACTGTTGCCACTCAGCACTTTGCTCTAAAGGGGAAGGGAGCAGGTATTTGCTGAGCAACTGCTATGTGCTAGGCTTTCTGCCAGCACTACACAGAAACTACTTGTCATGATTTCAACAACAATCAGGCACTGTAACCCCTTTTAGCTGAGTACTAATGGCCTCCTTCCAATTCTAAAATTCCTCTAAATTCCCCACCTTCAGGACCACGATTGCAGCCTCAGTCTTCATTTCCCTCCCAGCTCTGATCCTCTGGCTCAGGGCTCCACGGTAGAAGTAGTGACTCTCTGTCCCGGGTGAGGACTATGCATTAGATAGGACTCTTGACTGTAAGTGACAGAAACCCAGTTTAAACCAGCTTCAGAAAAAGAGATTTTATAGGTTCTGGGTATCAGACTACAAGGAGGACAGGGGTAGAGCCCCCTTCAAGAAGGACAAGCGAGGAGCTCAAATACTACCAGGCCTTTCAGATTCTCTGGTTCATTCCCTCAGCCAGGCTTCCTTCATACAGCTGGGAGCAAGACCACATTCAGCTCCCCAGTTCCAGCTCCCAGCTTGACCCTAGAGATGGCTTCCTATCCATCCCTCTCTCACATTTGCTCTTTTTGGTCCACACCCCACCTAAGCATTGCTCTAATTGACCAGTTTGGGCCAAGTGCCCAGCTCTAGGTCATGCCCTGTAGTTGCAGGGTGAGGTCATATAGACCTTGGAACATTTATCTAGAAATGGTGAGAGGGAACCAAACAACTAAGTCCACTCTTGACTGCATGATTTCTCTGAAGGGTTCATGGGAGACAATATCTAATTAGGCTAACATTAAATATCTACCATGTGCAGAGCATAATACTAGGCCCTTTGTATACATTTAAACCTACCCAGAGAGGTAGGTAGGTATAATATTATTGGCATAGTCCCCAAGTTGGGAGCAGTTAAGTAACTTGCTGTTGGTCACACTGCAGATAAATGGTAGCGTGAGACCAGCTGGTTGGACCCCAAATCTACTGCTCTGTCCAGTATAGCATGCCCAGCTTTCATGGGCAGGTCACAGGAAGGGGATCATCTAGACTGACCAGACATACTGTTAGAAATGGTACAGAAAATAAAAGTACTGTCCTGTTTCAAACAGCACAGATGATCAGCCTACTGACACCTCGAATTTAACCCAGTGAGACTAGGCTGACCATATGTACTGTCTGAAATGGAACAATGCCATTGTTTTCTGTCCCACTTCAAACAGTACATCTGGTCAGCCTATCTCAGACTCTCCTGGTATAGCCAGGAGCATACTGTGGGAGCTAGCAATGTAGATGGAGTTGGTATGTGTCTCACTGATCCAGAAGGCTGGGGCTGGGGTTGGAATAGCCAAAGGTTTTCATACAACCCACTTGGGGATATATTTCCCGCAGACACCGGCGATGTCTGAAGACATTTTGGGGTGTCACACCTGGGAAGTGCCACTGGCACTTAGGAGGTAGAGGCCAAAGATGAGCAGGCAGTAAGGCAGCTGCTGTGACATCCACCCCAGTTACAGGGTCTTGGAAAGTTACTGTGGGAAGAGAATGCATCAGACACAGCTGATCAGAGATACTCTCTTTTTAGGGTCTTAAAGGAGCAATGGATTCGAGCTAAGTATGAAAGACAGGAATTTATGGCTAATGGGAAAACCAGCTCACTCTCAGGTAAAGTTATTTTCATCATCTTTTGAGGTCTATGTCCTAATTAGTTCTTAAAAATCAATGCCTGATTATTAGAAACAAGATCCAACCAAGAGATATTCTGCTGCCCTCCCTCTGGGCACGAGGCCCCAGTATTGGTTCCTGTGCCTCTGAAACAGCTGGTGGGGTTTTATGGTCTGAGTGTCTGTGAAGTATATTTGTCTCAGGTCCTTGCAGGGCCACAAATGCAAAGGTGTCCAACCTTGTGGCTTCCCTGGGCCACATTGGAAGAAGAATTGTCTTGGGCCACACATAAAATATACTAACACTAACAATAGCTGATGAGCTAAAAAAAAAAAGGGGGGGGCAAAAAACTCTCATAATGTCTTAAGAGTTTACGAATTTGTGTTGGGTCCCATTCAAATTCCTCCTGGGCCACATGAGGCCCATAGGCTGCAGGTTGGACAAACTTGGTGTAGAGTCTTAGTATAAATGGCAGGAAGACTCACCCACCTGGAACACACCCCTGCTTTTGGTTAATGTAGTCCCTGTGGTGGCACAAGCCTTGGTAAGATAAATGGGCTGGATTTCAGCCTCCTTTCCTGCCTTTATGCAGAGCACAACCTCATTGGTAGCCCTAGACCTGTGGTAATTTCTGCCCAGCTGCTTTGAGTCCAAGCTGACCACTTTTCGGGACCAAAGGCAGCCAGTGCTCAACTCTCCTAGCTACTAAGAGCACATGGTATTCTTCAACCAGCAGGTGCCTCAAGGTCACTCATTATTCCTGCATTCTGGAGAGTGTCATTATTAGACTGATGTTAACATGGAGTCATCAGACCAGTATGTCAGTACTTAGCCTACTTACGGGTTTACTGTGTCTTCTTATGAAACAGCCAAGGAAGGAAGTTGGGGGTAGCCCAACTGAAATAATAAGACTGCAGATTTGGCCCCAGACTGAACCCCTGTGTCAGCTGAAGTAGCTGAGTTAGATTCTCCAATCTAACTCATGTTAGCTGCAGGTGGAAGGTTCATTCCACCCTGCAAGGTTTGTGAGCTGCGTATTCATCTTAAGGCTGTAGGTGTTTACTCTTTCTTGTCTTTGGTGGCTAAGGTAACCGAGAAGGGTTCCTGTGGAAGCGGGGAAGGGACAAGGCACAATTCCTGAGACGGAGGTTTGTCCTCCTGGCAAGAGAAGGCCTCCTGAAGTACTACACTAAAGAAGAGGTAAGAGGCCAGACCAGTGGGGGATCCCATTCCTTAGCACTGGACTCTCGCCTCACTGAATTCTACATTTTAATCAATGGTGCCTTGTCTTGTGGATGGTCTGAGTCCCTGAGAGTTAGGCATCACATCCCTATTTTTCCTTGGTTATACAATCAATCCAGTCTACTAAAAACACCTTCTGTTCACCTAGAATGAGCTTAGATTGGTCCATGATTCAGCCTTTGATGATCACTTGATTTTACTTCTTTTTCCATGCACTCAAGAAATAATCTATTAAGCACCTATTATATACTAGCCATTATTGTAAGCACTGAATTGATACAGCAATGAATTAAACCTCCTGTTTTAATGGAGCTTTCATTTTAGTGGGAGGAGATAGGCAGTAACCAAATCATACATCAATATATGATATCTCAGAGGATGAAGGTTTAGCGGATGTCGGAAGTATGGAAGGGGGCGCTACCACAGAGTGATCAGGGAAGGCCTCTCTGATGACATCTGAGCAGAGAACTGAATAAAACGTAAGTGAGTTATGTAGCTATGTGGGGAGAAGAAGTAAGAGAAACAGTACAAGGTCTGACAATTTAGTTCTCGAACTCATCCTAGAACAAGTGCTAGATAAGCCAGAGCCTGAATTGCCATTCTCACATGCACCCTCAGCCAGGGGCTTTTTGTTCAAGGCACACACTGCTCAACCATAAGCCATAGCCTGGCCTCAGCTGGGAGTGTGTTTGGTGGATGTATGAGAGCATCAAGGAAGTCAAAGTGACTGGTGTAGAGGGAGCAAAGAAAAGAATGGAGGGAGATGAACTCACAAAGTGGAAGATCTTGTGGTTAGATTTGGAATTTCTTTTTTGGGACAGCTTTGTTGAGATATAAATTCGTATACCATATAATTTACCCATTTAAAGTATACAATTAATGGTTTTTAGTGTATTCACAGAATTGTGCAATTATCAACACAATTTTAGAATATCTTCATAACCTCCAAAAGAAACTTCATGCCTGTTAACTGTAATCCTGAACTTCACTCTACCCCCTAGCCCTAGGCGATCACTAATCTACTTTCTGTCTCTATAAACTTGCCTATTCTGGACATTTCATATAAATGGAATTATATAATATGTGATTTTTTATAACAGGCTTCATTTAGCATTATGTTTTTAAGATTAGTTTGTGTTGTAGTATGTATCACTACCTCATTTCTTTTTTTTTTTTTAATTTATTGTTTTGAGAGGAGAGAAAGAGAGAGAGAGAGAGCGAGCGAGCCCACAGCAATCTCCATAGTTGTAACAACCTCATTTCTTTTTATTGCCAAGTAATATTCCATTGTATGGATATCACATTTTATTTATTTATTCATCAGTTGATGGACATTTGGGCTGTTTCCACTTTTTGGCTAGCATGAATAATGCTGCTATGAACATTCATGTACAAGTTTTTATGTGAACATATGTTTCCATTTTTCTTGGGTATATAGCTAGGAGTAGAATTGCTAGGTCCTATATTAATTCTGTTTAATCTTTTGAGGAATTGCCACACTGTTTTCTAAAGTGGCTGCACCATTTTATATTCTCACCAGCAATGTATGAGGGTTTCAATTTCTCCACGTCTTGTAAATACCTGTATTTTTTATTATAACTATCTTTGTGAGTTTGAGGTAGTAGCTCATTGTGATTTTAATTTACATTTCCTTGCTGCTAATGATGTTGAGTATTTTTTCATGTCCTTATTGGCCATTTGTATATTTTTTTTTGTAGAAATGTCTATTTAGATCTTTTCTCCTGTTTTAATTAGATTATTTGTCTTTTTATTATTGAATTGTAATAACTTTATACATTCTAGATACAAGTTTCTTATTGGTTATATGGTTTACCAAGTATAGATTTAACTCTGAGATGGGAAGGCACAGGAGGGTTTTGAGCAGAGAAGTGATATAATTTTTTTTTTTTTTCAAGGAGCACTTTGGCTGCTGCTGGGATGGGGGTGAGCAGGAAGCAGAAAAACTAATTAGAAAGCTACTGCAATAATCCAAGTGCGAAATAATGGATTAGACCGGGATAGTGCTGAAGGAGGTGGTGAAAAGTGGTCAGATTCTGCATATATTTTGGAAGTAGTACCAAAAGGATTTATTGAACTATTCAATATGGGATGTGAAAGTAAGAGGAATCAAAGGTGATTCCAAGATTTTGCAATTAGAACAATAGATTTGCCATTTGACAAGATGACAAAGATTTAGCTCCTGAAGGGCATGGTTATCATTTGAGATACTTGTTAGTCATCCAAGTGGAGACATTGAGAAAGAAGTTGGATACATATATGAATCTGGAGGTTTTGGGGGAGTTTGGAGCTGTAGTCACCAGCATGTAGACCAGTTTAGCAATGGGATTGGCTGGGATCACCTCAGTAGGAAGTATGAGTAGATAAGAAAAGATGTCTGAGGGCTGAGTATTTTAGTGCTGTGTTGATGAATGACAAACCACCATAAAATTTAGTGGCTTAAAACATCAATTGTTTATTTCTCACAGTCCTGTGGGTCAAGACTTCGGGCAGGCTGTGGCTGCTCCAGTGCACTCCAAGTGGCATCAGCTGGGTCATTGACCCTTCTGCATGTAGGTGGTGGTTGGGTGGGGCTCCTAGCCCCAGGGAGCCTTCACTCACAGGCCTGAGGCCTCTGCTACTTCTTGTGGCCTCTGTCTCTCCATGTGCTTATTCCTCATTCAGGAGTCTAGCTCTAGCTTTTTTACAGTATGGTGGCTGGCTTCTCCTGAGCAGGGTGGGTGGGGGAGCAAGGTATGGGATTGGGGGTGGGGGTGCTGCAGGCCACTTAAAGGCTAGGCCAGGAAGTGCCTTCTATTGGACAAAGCAAGCCAAGCAGCTAACCCTGATTCAAGAGGCAGGGATATAGATTCCAGTTCTTGATGGGTAGAGTGGCAGGGCACACTGAGAGGGAAGGAATTGGTGAGGGGCATCTTTAGAGTTTAGATACCACACTGAACCCTGGGACACCTTGGTATTTAGAGGACAGAAAGTTGAGAAGTTTCCAGCAGAGAATGTGAAGGAGTGACCAACAAAGTAAGGGAAGGACCATCTCTGCGCACTTTAGCCTTTACCCTGCTCCCTTTCGTATATGTAGAAATTATTATTTATTTTTCCTGTCGCTAGATGAACCAGAGCAATGTCAGGTCTGTCCAGTGTGGCTGCAATCTGTGGCCAAGTAAAAAATGATGGGATGGAGAGTATTAACTCTCCAAGCGAGAGGAGGGATTTTTGTCTCTGTCTTCAATTTAAAGCGTTGAAATATGTTGCAGTTACAAAAAAAGAAAAGAAAAAAGAGGGTGGGTGACAAAAAGGAAAAGGGCTACTGCAGAGTTAGGAGGGGCCCCTGACTCCCAGCAGCTGCTGGGAGTTGACCTCTAGGATCATCTCATCCTGGGGTGGAAAACGTTGATCTGGGGAAAGCCAGGATGGCTCAGTGGGTTAAGCGCTCACTTTGCAGCGCCAGGGATCGAGGATCGAATCCCGGCCCCAGCCCGCGCGGAACCATATGCTGAACTGGGAGCTCTCCCAGTTCAGTTCTCTCTCTGTCTCTGTCTCTGTATCTCTCTCTCACTCTGTCAAAAATAAAAATAAATAAATAAAAATATATTAAAAGAAAAGTAAAAGTTGATCTGTTTTTCAGTCCTAAGCCAGTCCAGTCTAAAAGAGTCTAAAAATAGAATGAGTTGTCTTTGTTTGTTTTTCTTTCACAGAAGGGCATTTTTTAAATGATAAAGTTAACTCATTTTTATGTAAAATTTTTGGATAATACAGAAAAGTAAATAAAGTATAAAGACAGTGAAACTCAGAAGATAGCTCAACGTAATAAAATGTTAATACCCAAAACATAGTTTTTTTAAAACCCTGCAAATCAAGAAGAAAAAGACAGTTTATGAGAAAGAATAGGCAATAGGAATGGGCTGGTAGTACACAGAAAAGGAAACCAAGATACTTGATAAATATAAGAAGAGATGCTCAATGTCTCTATCAGGGAAATGCAAACTAAAGCCACACTGAGATATACTATACATCTACCAGAATGGCTAAAATTAAAAAGGCTAATAACACCAAGTATTGGCTAAGATGTGGAGAAACTGGAACTCTCATACATTGTTGGTGGGACTGTGAAATGATACAACTTATTTGGAAAACAATCTGGCACTTTTTAATAAAGTTAAATGTACAGTTAACCACATAACCCAGCCATTCCACTCCTAGGTATTTACTGAAGAGGAACAAAAAGTTTTATACACAAATGTTTATAGATGCTTTATTTGTAATAGCCAAAGCCTGGAAAGAACCCAAATATCCGTCTACAGCTGAATTGAATAAAAAATTGTAGTATATTTATAGGGTGGAACATTGCTCAGCAACAAAAGGGGCAAACTACTAAAAAAATGCAACAATGTGGATCAATCTAAAAAATATTCTGAGCAAAAGAAGTCTTAAACAAGAGTATGTACTATATAATTCCATTTATATGAAATTCTAGAACTCTATACCAATAGAAAGCAGGTAGGTGATTGCCTGGGTTTGGGATGGGGAGGATAGGGATTAACTGTGAAGGGACAGAGACTCTTTTGAGGTGATAGTGATGTTCTATATTTTGATTGTGATGGTGGTCACATGGGAATATATGCTTGTCAAAAATCAAACTGTACTCTGAAAATGAGTACCATTTATTAGTACCATTTATAAATTATACCTCAATAAAGTTGATTCAATGAAAACAGTGAGATCCAATTTTAAATTTATCACATTGACAGTATCAAGTGTGGGTGGGGATGGGGGAAAGGGGAACTCTTCTGTGTTACTGATAGAAGTAAATTTGTACAACCACTGTGGAGAGCCATTCAGCAAAAGCATTTGGCCGTTTCCAGTAAGTTAAAGATACACACACTTGTAATCTAGCAATTCCATTCTTAAATATATACTGTGACCCAGAGAAACTTTCACATATGTATACCAGGGCCATAAGCTGAATACAGCTAGAAATTAGAAACAATCTCCATGTCTCTCAACAGGAAACTAGATTAATAACTTTTGGTGAAGTCATTTACAAGAACAAGCTAGATTGGTGTGTGTCAACATGGATAGAACTAAAAAATATAATGCTGAGTGACAAAGTAAGATATAAAATGATCCATATACTATTATACCACTTATGTAACTTAAAGCCACATAAAACAATACTATATATTGTTCATAGATATGGCAATATGTGTATAAAAGTATAAAAAGTGAACTAGAAGAATAAACATCAAACTCATGACAGTGATTGCCTGTGGGGAGTGGAGGAGGAAAAGGGGAGGGTGAGTAGTAGTTAACAAGATTTTGGCTTTATTAGTAATGTCATATTTCTTTTTTGAAAACGTTAGGGGGAAGCCGGGATGGCTCAGTGGGTTAAGCGCTCACTTTGCAGTCCCGGGGACCGAGGATTGAATCCCGGCCCCGGCCTGTGAGGACCCATACGCTGAACTGGAGTGCCCCCAGTTCATTTCTCACCGGGGTGAGACCCTGGCCCTGTTCCTGCCCTGTGCAGCCCCGAACCCACCTGTGGAATGAAACTATGTGGAAAAACCAATGATATGCAACTATGGAGACTGTTCTGGGCCCTCTTCCTTCTCTCTGTCTCTGTACCTCTCTCTTTCTCTCTGTCAAAAACAATAAAAATAAATCTGAAAAAACAGGAAAAATACTGACAAAATTAGATGTACTGTTTGTATTTTTCATAGTAAATGTTTTAAAAGAAAAGTTTTCTGGTAATTTTAAAGATTTATTTTTATTGTTTTGACAGAGAGAGAGAGATACAGAGACAAAGACAGAGAGAAGGAGGAGGGCCCCAAACAGTCTCCATAGTTGTGCATCATTGGTTTTTCCACATAGTTTCATTCCACAGGTGGGCACGTGGCTGCACAGGGCAGAAACTGGGCTGGGGTCTCACCTCGATGAGAACTGAACTGGGGGCACTCCCCAGTTCAGCATATGGGTCCGTATGGGCTTGGACCGGGATTCAATTCTCAGTCCCCAGGGCTGCAAAGTGAGCGCTTAACCCACTGAGCCACCCCAGCTTCCCGTGGTAATTTTTAAAGAAAATCATTGTTAAGAGTGTTGGTGGGACACCAGGATAGCTCAGTGGTTGAGCACTTGCCTCCAAATTGCATTATGTGCAAACCCATGTGCTGAACTGCGACACAACTGGTAACCGCTGGGATGGTGGTGAAGGTTCTCGCTTCCCATGCAGGAGGCCCCCAGTTTGGTTCCCACCTCACATGGTTCCCTATCCACCTGTGTGGAATGAAACCATGTCACAACTAATGATGTACAACTATGAAGACTGCTCTGGGCCCCCCACCTCCTTCTCTATCTTTCACCTTCTCTCAAAAACAATAAAATAAAAAGGTATTGAACAGAGCAGACATAGAACATTTCCATCATTGAAGAAAGTTTTATTGGACAGTTTTGTCTAGAGGGAAATTTATATATTTTTTAAATGCTGAGTGGGAGTGGGCACCAGATATGTGGTGATGGAAGGAGAGCTGATTCTGGGTGGCGAGCACATAATGCAATGTATAGACAATGTAATGTAGAATTGTATACCTGGAATCTATATCGCCAACCAATGTCACCCCCAATAAATTTAACAATAAAAAAAATGCAGAGTGTTTCATCTTGACCTACAATTTCACATCTAAGAATCTATCCCAAAGAAGTAATTACATTACTATGCAAACATGTTTGTCAAAAGATGTTTATTACTAGGGATGCTGGGATAGCTCAGCAGTTGAGCCCTGAGCACTTGAAATGGGGTTGACTAAGGAACTGAAGTTTTATTTTTATTTAATAGTCACATGTGATTAATGGCTACCACAGGTCTACAGTGTTTGTATCATTTTTCTCATCAATTATAAAGGAAAGCACTCTTTTCTTTTCCCTTCTCAGTATCAATTGAACTGTGTTTCAAAACCTTGAGAACTGAGAGTATGGATGGAGTTCTCCGAGGACCCCACACCTGCTCTTATCTCATTGTTTTATCTGCTTTGTTCTGTTTGGCTTCCATAGATGATTTGCTTCAGAAAAGTTCTCTGGCTAAAATGTTTGAAAAGTCCTAGGTTAATGCTTTTCCAAGGCTCCTTCCAGCTCAAAGAGGCCAGTCTGATTCAGCAGGAATGGTGGCATGGCTTCATACAGGAGAGCACTAGAGTGTCTTGATATCAGAGCAAGAACATTGAAAACCCATGAAAAGTTACAAACTTGTTATTTGTTTGCATTAAGCTCTTGGTGAAGGTGATGAGAAGTCACCCTGCTGACTGTCAACATCTTGAGTATCTTCTCTCCTCTTTCAGGGTAAAGGTCCCAAAGATGTCATCAACATCAAGGACTTGAATGCCACTTTCCAGACAGAGAAGATAGGGAACCCCCATGGGCTACAGATCACCTACAGGAGAGAGGGCCACATCAGGAACCTATTTGTGTATCACGAAAGTGGCAAGGTAAGATGATTGACATTGTTATACCAGCCTCCGGCTCAGCAACCCAGGACTTGGCAGGCCTAGTTCACCAACTCCCTTGTTCAGCTGACTCTTGAGATTCGCTGCTGCTGTTTGCCTCAATCTATCATCACTTCCCAATCTAAGATAGAGGTATGAGGAAGGCAGAAGATCAGAGAGAAGAACCAGGCTGGTACCATGTGTGTGTCTGAACAGTGCACAGCCACCAACAGGCATCCATTTAGCAAAAGGGACTATTCCTGTGCATGGCAGATCCAGGTAGAGCCAGAGATTCTGAATATGGAAAGAAGAATGGATAGAAGACCAGGGAGCAGTGCACTTTAGGGCTTTGCTTCTCGACATACCAACAGTATTAGCATCGCCTGGAAGTTTACTGGAACTAGAGTCTCAGGACCACCCTGGATCCACTGAATTAGAAACTGCATGCTAACAGATACCCAGTGATCTTTGTGCACATTCAAGTTTGAGAAGCACTACTTAAAGGTCTGGGAAATCAGATCTCTGGTTCTCAGTCCCTGGTGGGCTCTCTGATGTAGCTCAGACTGGCTGGACACCTCCATGCCAGTCACTACGATGACTTTTGCTGAGATGCCCAAAGTCTCTGACACTTACAGTTCCTGGCTCCCTCCTACTGGTCCAGTTGTAGAGAATTTGACAACCTAGGTCTGGCCATTTGCTTCTTTCTCTTGATATCCCAGCTTCTCCATTAGGTGAGCATAAATGAGGGGCTGCAAACTCACCCCCACAAGAGCCAGGTTAGGTCATTTAAAAGTGAAATGGATAGTGATAGGCTGTGGCAAACAGGAAAAGCTATATAGAGGATTGAAATAAATAAAACTTTAGGAGCCAAACAAACATGAATGAAGGTTGGATTTGGCCTTGGGGGTCACCCGTTTGTGACTGGAGAGACCTTCCAAAATGAAGGCCTAGGTGGGTCTTTCCTGGTATGGCCCCATTCTCTTAGTGCCTGAGACCCAAGAATGTTCTAAACACCCAGTAGTAGAGAGATCAGAACTCTGAACATTAGGCCTATGTGCTCAACCCATGAGAGAGAAGGGTAATAGGTCTCATTCCTTTGAAACCATGTTCAAATGAATTTCTCAGTTACACAATCACATTTGAGTAGCACTGCAGTGACTTGAACAAGTCTTTGTGCCTCCCAATTTCAAATTCCTGGGAGAAAGAATCTGATAAGCCCAGTCCAGCCTCTGCATTGGACCAGCTGTGATCCAGTAGCTGTGGCCAAGAAGGGGTGGAATCATAGCAGCAAATGTGGCTGCAACTGTGGGTCCATGAGAATAGGTGGAGCAGTTCTCACAGAAGCAGGACCTGGGCTGAGAAAAATCTGCTCTAACAGTAGAATGTTCTAAGGATTAGGTATGTGTGAGGGAGAGAGGCGAGTGAGGCGGAGTGTTCTGGGATGAGGGAACAGCTTGTGCTGGGGGTTGCTAATGGCTTTGTATGGAAGGGGCTCAGAGGACAAACTAAGTCACACTTAGGAACTTGGACTTTTTTCCCCGAGGGTAGTGAAGAGGACTTAACGCTAGACTAAATAGATTCACAGTTAGAAAGTCACTCTGGCTGCCATGGGGAGGACCAACTGGGAGCAGCAGAGCAGAGGCAGAGCCAGCTAGATAAGTGGTTCACCTGGTGAGAGATGGTGGTGGCTCACAGTGCTGAGGGATGTGTTCTTCTTGAGTGACAGCAGAAGGTCCAAGCCAGCTTTGGCCTTAGTTGCATTTCAGGCAGGGAACATCCCTATTGGAGGAGCATCCCCAGGTGCACCTGTCCCCACATGAAAGCCAGTCTTTGACATCTGAGGGCCCTTGCTCCTCAAAGTATGTCCTACTGGCCAGCATCACATCGTATGAGCGCTTGTTAGGAATACAGAATTTCAGGCTTCACTGACGGTACCTCATTCCCTTACACTTGCCCAGTTGTAGAGCATTTGACAACCTAGGTTGTAAAATCTGCATTTTAACAAGATCCTTGGGTGATTTGTACACACAGGAGAGAGTGTCAAGGGCTGTCCTAGGCCATTGCCTAACTCCCGTGTGGTTCACCTTGATTCTTTGCCATGGCCCGGGGATCTCCCTCTCAGTGGCCTCCTGCTTGCTTAGATGAGGTCCCCACCCCCCCTGCAGGCTCTGGCAGATACCTGTGATCAGCCCACAGGCCCCTGAATGGAACTGGGGGGTGTGCATGTACTGAATGCATGTGTCCAGACCTAGACACAGCTAACTTCCTGCCACCAGACTCAGCTCCCCCTACTCCATCTCACTGGCTGTCTGTCTGCCTTTCGCATTTTCCTCTGCAGGAGATAGTGGACTGGTTCAATGCCCTCCGAGCAGCCCGTCTGCAATACCTAAAAATGGCCTTTCCTGAGCGCCCAGAGTCTGAGGTGAGCTACAAGTGGACCCTAACTTCTGAGTCTTCTCTCTGCCAACTCCTTCTTCTTGTCTGCTGACCTTGAAGATACTCAGAGGCCCAACTAGGTTAGTTTGCAAGCAAGACCTTGAGACTTGGGGTTGGGTATCTCAGAGGGAAACCAAAGGCTTTCTCTTGGGGAGGTTGGGGAATTATGGGCTCACACATAGCAAGGCAGCCTCCAAAAAGCAGGTTATGCTCTCCTTTTTGGGATGCCTGGCACCATTCAGCTTGTCAAAGGGCTCAGGATTTAGGTACGTATTCCTGACCCCACCTCCCTGTGAAAGTTACAAAAGATCCCTACCATACTGCTTACAAATTGCTTTTGAGCCAATTTTATTTTATAATTGCTTTTATTTCATAATCCTTACAGCAGGCAGTTAGGTAGAGGTGACTATTCCTATTTTACTGATGAGAAAACAAGTCCCAGGAAGGGTCAGTGAATCACCAAAGGTGCTCTTCCCACTCACAGCTCCCTTTGTCCTTCCATGTTCTGGTCTCATGAAGGCAATGGAATCTTCCCCACTCCAATTATAGCAGGAACAGCTTGCCTCTCGTGACCAAGGTGATGAGGAGCCTGAGGACTTCAGACATCCGGGACATCCATCTGCATATCTCAGGCTTGGCTGAGGAGGCCTGACAGTGTGTGGCCAAGGAAGCTGCCTTGAGCCAGGAGGCCTGGGCTCTTGTGGCTGCTCTGTCACTAACTCGCTGTGTGATCAGTGCAAGTCACATCATCTTTCTGCACATCTATTTCAGATCCATAGGATTAAGGGTTATCAGGGTCATCTTCAGGTCCCTTGCAGCTTTGAGAGGCTGTGATCTGTATGATCTGGTGTCCGTTTTAGGCCCTACTCTAAGAGGACTTTGTAAGTGGTGAGGGTAGAGAGAATCTATTAATTTTGAGACTGCCTCATTCCAAACTGTTAGGTCCTCCTTGGAAACCTGAATGTTCCTTAATACCGAGGTTTGCAGGGAGTCAAGTATCTGGAATAAGGGTCCACCCCAGGCCCAGTGACACACTGACATGGCAACCCTCTGAAAGCAGTTCCAGCAAGGCCTGGGTCAGGGTGCTCCCAGTCTGCAAAATCAGCACCCGGAACTCGTGAATGCATGCCCCTGTGGGCAGGCTGCTGACTGCTCACTGGAGAGGCAGGGAGGACAAAGTGCAGATGCTCAGCTTTGTTTATCTGGGCTAGCTCTCCAATTCTGCTGACACCTGCAGAGGAAACTGGTCTTGGGCCAGCATCCTCAATGTCCTCTTGCCTCCCTCATTGACCACTGTTCCCCAACCTCCTCCCGGCCTCCCTCTCTCCCCTGCCGTTTCCTCTATGTTTATGTGAGGTTCTGGGCAGTCACCCAGGCCTGGTTTAAACTTAGGGAACCAAATGTAAGAAATGTGGAGAGTCCCAGTGGGGTTGTGGCCCTGTGCTAAGACATGCATGGATTCTGAAGTTAGAGAAGTTGCTGTGTTACCTAGGGCAAGTCCCCTTAACTCTCTGAGCCTCAGTTTACTTATCTGTCACCATGGGGATAATACCTGCCTTCCAGGGCTAGTGTGAGAATCAAGTGAGGTAAGGCTTCTAAAGTGCAGCAAGTAGTACTCCATCCATGTGCCTTTCCTTCTTCCAGTTATCTCCTAGGTCCATTCTAGCCCTTCTCTGGCTCAGCTTCAGGCTATTGAGCACTAGGGACTCTATTCTTCCCTCCAGATGAAGGAATTAGAGCCTATGGAATATATTTTAGGGAAAGGATAATGGTATAGTTTGTATTTTCAGTTCGGCTCATAATTATTTTCCTCTCAGACTTTTCATTCTCTTTCCCCAGACGTCACTTCCCCTTTGCCTCTGTCCTGGACCCTGAGGTTCTGGAGAACCCCCTTCTGCTCTTGTAAGGCTGGGCTATCATTGGAAACTCTAGATTTGCAGGGTTTATCCCCTGGAGCATAGGAGTCCAACTTCAACCCCTGGAAGCTTCTCTGAGAACAGGATAACCAACCAGAAGTGATCTTGGAGTGCACATCATCTATACATAGAGGAAAATAGGCCCAGAGAGGTGTGAGGCCCAGCTGGTTGAGGTCAGAACTGGAGCTAGAATCCAGGTCTCCCAACTCCTAGTCCAGAGCTTTCTCCATTTGCCCACTCATCTGTCACCTCCCTGGGGCCCTGTGTCTGAATCTCCACCAATGACCAGGTCTTGGCCAGGGGCCTGATCAGAAGCATGTTTATACTTTAGCATCATAGTGTAGTGGTAGGAGTACCACTAGTATCTAGTGTCCATCAGACCTAGGTATGAATCCCAAATCTTCATTCTACCAGCTATGTGACTTTGGGAATGCTGCTGACCACTATACAATTATTCAATAAGGATGATAATATTCACCACTTCAGGGGGTTGGTTGAGAATTGTTCCCAGAGAGACTGATACACAGCAGACTCTCCGAATATGCCCCCTGACACCAGGAGAATCTCCTCAGAGCCTTGCCTGTGTCCTCCTCCTGGGGTTATTGGAGCATTCCTTAAACTAAGTCCTTAAACCAGGGCTGGGCACGACATCGACTGCAGTCCACCAGTAGACTGCCAAGCAATTCTGGGGTGACTGCCTCAATAATAAAACCGTGACACTTGGAGAACATGAGAAGTATAATAGCTCTTGTCCTGGAAAAGTCTGCCCAGGCCTCGCTTAAAGCAAGGCTCAGCTATGCTTGGAAGCCCTGCAAACATCTGGGGTGCTGTCATCTGGCTCTGTTGAAATATTAACATTGTATCCATACCACGTTCCAAATATAACCCCGGGAACCATGAGCACACATCCTTCCTCATTCCAAACTTCTCCTTTGTCGGGGAGCCAACTGCAGTGGAGAACACTGACCCCTTGGTGTGGGAGTCAGGGCTCAGTGTATGTCTCTCTTCCCTCAGCTCGTGCCCCTCATCACCCGGAACTACCTCAAACAAGGCTTCATGGAAAAGACTGGTCCAAAGGTACATTCTACTGCTCCCTGGGGGACTTGCATGGCCCCTGTCCCAGTGGGCAGTAGGACAGAAGTGGAGAGGTGGAAAAATGGGGAACTAAGAGCGGGGAAGGGAAATAAATCAGTGTGTGAGTTCCTGGAGTCAAGGATCAAGTGGAGACTGGTTCATGGGCACGCGATCCAGCATTGCTGCAGGTGCTTCCATCATTGGGCATCCTCTGTCTTTATCAACATCACCATCTACTTCTTTCCTCTTAATTCCATCCAACTGACCCTACTCCTTGGAAACCATAGCTGAAGGGACTTCTCAGGGATCCGCTTTTGCCTTTTCTGGAGCTGTGTGCTCTGTGCTGGGGGCCTACAGGGACCATCCCAGTGAGCTGGGAGCTAGAGATTGGTCCAAGAAAACATGTATCCATCCATGCTGGTGCCCATGTGGGCACGCCTCTCCTCGGCGCACACTCAGCCTCTGCTCTCCTTGGCTAGACCTGCCCCAACCTCCCCAGAGGCTGCTCATCCCCTCTTCTATGAAGGAAGGGGAGTTTGACTGCTTCTGTGCCTCCCGTGGAGGGTTCGGAGGGTGGAGGCCCCTGCTGCCCAAGGGCATCTCAGACCCAGCCTGGATACGAAGTGGGGCAAGGCTCAAAGTTGGAAGTCTGGCTGGAGAGGGTATAGTAGTTGTGAGGAGAGGAAGAGGGGGAAGAGGGGAGGGAAAAGCAGAGGAAGCTCCCTAAAAAACTCCCAAAGCATTGCAGTGCTTTCTTTTTTAAGGAGTAATATACTGACAGGATGGTTGTTAAGACTATAGTGGAAGGTGCTTGGCAATCAGTGTGAAAGAAAGCCTGTCGGCTTGAAAACTAGTCAAAGGGTTGCCCATTTTGTTTTCTTCTTTCACCAGCCAGGGTTCTTGTCCTGACCTAGGTTACAGTTTGACCAATGCCAGTGCTTTCAGCATTGCTTAGCAGTTGCCACTTCTGATTTTCCCAACTTCCTTTTACTGAGACTTCTTGTCCACAGCCTGAGAAAGAGGAAAGTACCTCTTCCAACCCACAGCAGCACCGGAAGGCAGCAGGGTGAAACGGGCAGGGCGCGAGGAGGTGGGCACAACCTTCAGAGCTCAAGGGTACTGGGGTGTCTGACTGCGGAGCCAGCCAGGCTGACCCTCTGACCTCTATGCTCACTGGCTTGGCTGACCCTGGTATGCGGTTCCCTGTTTTGCAGCAGAGAGAACCTTTCAAGAAAAGGTGGTTTGCGCTAGATCCCCAGGAGCGGAGGCTGCTCTATTACAAGAACCCACTGGTAAGAACCACTGCGGGCGCCTCCTCAGTTCACCGGATGGAGGTGGAGCCAGTGTGGTGGGGGTGGGGGCTGTGGGGGAAGCTACAGGGCTGGAGGAACTAGTGAGGGACACTTCCACCTTTGCATGTCATTAAGTCATCTGTGCATGAAGCTACTCTGTCCCCTCACCTGCAGGAATTCCTTCATGTGCAGATATAATGCTGCCAATGTAGTTAAATAGGTTGTTTGTCTTCCTCTAGTCTCCAGGCCTCACTTCTAACCTGGAGGCTGGGAGGTTTAGTGGTTAGGAGTACGGGCTCTACAACTCAGCTGTTTGGGCTCAGCCCTGCTCCTTTTAGTGGTGTGTCCTGGGCAGAACACTTAGCTGAGGCCACAGTTTCCTCCTCCAGAAAATGGGCTTAATAACAGTGCCTGCCTGAGAGGGTGCATGAGGAAGATATACATATATAATGTTACATGTAAAGCGCTTGAATTCCTGGTGCATAGTTAGCTCTCCATAAACACTAAGTATCATTTTAATAGCATGTGTGTGTGATTTCTTTTAGTTTTAGCCTTTCAAATCCACAGACGAGACCTGCCACACATGCACACTTCTTTCTAGAGCAGAGCTTGGGGGCCATCACTGCTGCAGGTGCCCCTCCACCCAGCTGTGGTCTCTAACAGCCATGTGTCCTCTGCTTGCAGGATGCCTTTGAGCAAGGTCAGGTGTTTCTTGGGAGCAAGGAGCAGGGGTACGAGGTGTATGAAGACCTGCCCAAGGGCATCCGAGGGAATCACTGGAAAGCCGGCCTCACCATTGTCACCCCTGAGCGCAGATTCATCTTCACTTGCCCCAGTGAGAAGGAACAGCGGGAATGGCTGGAGAGTTTCCGGGATGTCCTCTCCCGCCCTTTGACGCCCTTCAACTTCTTCAGTAAGATGCAGGGCCTGGGGTTAGTTCTTTTGGCCAAGGGCAGAGGGCATTAAGGGGCTTTTTTGCTTGGGTTCAGCTGTGAGCACTGAAACCAAGGTCAGGGCTCCTGACTGCGCTTTTTCCATTATTTTTCTGCCAAAGGACAGAACTGACAGTGCACATGATTTCCAGAAAGCCATGCTAAGTCCCCTTTTGGGAGCCCCTCCCCAATAGCATCTGGTGGAGTTTTGCCCCAGCAGAACCTGGTTCAATTCCTGTCTCTACCCTGCTGAGTCCAGGGGGTGGAGCAGCCTCTCTCTCCCTCCAAACCCCTCCCCTGAGACCCTTTTCTCGTGAGAAAAGCCTGGCCTGTCATTATTAGCTACGGTCTCACCAACAGGGCAGCTCCCAGGATTTTGGATTCTTCCCAACTCACAGAGGGAAAGCTATTTTTAGTGCTATTTTTTTCTGGGTCCTCCCTTTTTTTTTTTTTAAGATTTATTTTTATTGTTTTTGACAGAGAGAGAGATACAGAGACAGAGAGAGGAGAGAGGGCCCAGAACAGTCTCCATAGTTGCACATCATCTGTTTTTCCACATAGTTTCATTCCACAGGTGGGTGGGGCTGCACAGGGCAGGAACTGGGCCGGGGTCTCACCCCAGTGAGAACCGAACTGGGGGCACTCCCCAGTTCAGCATATGGGTCCTCAAGGGCCGGGGCCTGGATTCGATCCTCGGTCCCTGGGGCTGCAAAGTGAGTGCTTTACCCACTGAGACATCCTGGCTTCCCCCACCTTTTTTTTTTTTTTAAGATTTATTTTATTGTTTTTTACAGAGACAGAAAGAAAGGGGAGGGCCCAGAGCAATCTCCATAGTTGTACATCAACCCTCAGTCCATACAGGTGGGTGGGGCCTCCCACATGGGAGGTACGCCCCCTTGAGCCAGGGGCTGAACTGCGGGGGGGTGGGGGGGGCTCCCACATTGGAAGCACACCTCAGTTCAGCATATGGGTCTGCATGGGCAGGGGCCAGGATTTCATCCTTGGTTCCTGGGGCTGCAAAGTGAGTGCTCAACCTTCTGCACATCCCAGCTTCCCCTGGGTCCTCCCTTCTGTCTGTCTCTCCTGTTTCTCCCCTTCACCCCAGATGTGTCACAATAGGCTGCCTTATCTGCCAACAGTCCTGTGAAAAAAGGGGGCACATTCTGAATTACACTAGGAATCTTCTGGCCCAGGGCCTGGCTTCTGGGCCCCAAGGAGAAATTCTGTTTGGAAAGGTACAGACTGAGTGAGCAAGTGACCCCACACAGCCCCTTGGGAGAAACCCTTTAGCCCTTTGAGTCTGGCCAATATAAACACAAATTCTCTTCCATTTCCAAAATCTCAAAGTCCAAATGCCTTGGAAATGGACTGCACAGTTCCTCGTGCAGCACTGCAGCTAGTGCTTTCCCTATGGGCCTGTGCGTCTCTGTTTCTGTGTCTCTCACCCTCTGATTTTCTCCTCTTCCCTGGTGTATGTGTCCCCTCTGTCTCTTGCCCTTTCAGTCCTTTTATAATTCTGGTACAGTCTGTCTTTGTGTCCCTGTCCTCTGCTGTTCCTTCCCTCCAGTAGAACTGCATTGGCACCTATTGACCCTTCAGCCTTCTTGTTGTCCTTGCAGCTGCATCAACAGAGCGTGTCCATAGCAGCAGGTGACCCACTGGCTGAAGAGCTGGCGGGCCACGAGAGCTCTTGCTAGGAAGAACTTCTCACCTTGGCTTCCCTTACTCAGCAAGAATGCCCTGCAGTTGGCAGCCATCTCTGGCAGTAATCTCTGCCAGGACTGAAGCTTCGGACTTTCCTTGCTGGTGCCCTGGGCCTCCCCACTGCCCAGCCCTTGGGGTGTGGGGATCTGGTACATGTCCTCAAGATGCAGGACATCTGAAATGAAGGCACACAAGGAGCGTGCTTGCTCAAAAAAATGCTGTTTTTGTTTATGATTTTTAATTTGACTGGAACCATGAGGAAATAATCAGACAACCCAATGTTAGGGACATTCTGCAAACAACTGGCCAGGACAGTTAAAAAATGTCAGTATCGTGAAAGATAAAGTAGTATGGAAGCTATTATAGATTAAAGGAGACTAAAGAGCAACACAATGCAATTTGTGATTCTTGATTGGATCTTGGATTTTAAATAATACTTGTAGCTATAAATAATACAAATTTGATAAAAATATGGATGTATATTAGCTAATAGAATTGTAAACCTGTGACAATTATGCTGTGTTTGTGTAGGTGAATGCTCTTGTTCTTGGGGGGTATGTGCTGCAGTGTTCAGGGGTGAAATAGAACTTTAGTCTACAATTGACTTAAGTGGCTCAGCAAAAAATAGTTATATGTGTACATGTATATACATAAAGTATATACATACATATATGGGGAACCTCCCCAAAACAGAATTTATTTATACAAAATTGTGTATTCTTACATGTTTAAACTTCAGTTACCTTTAAAGTCCTCTCCTTTGGATGCAATATGCCTATTGAGACAGTTATTCCACTGCTCAAAACAGTTTTTAAATTTGTCAATTTTGATGCCTTTAAGTGCTTCTGCCATTTTTTGTTTTACCTCTTCCACATCAGCAAAATGTTTCCCTTTGAGGACTTTTTTTCTATCTGGGGAAATAAAAAAGTCACTTGGGGTGAAATCAGGTGAATAGGAAGGGTGGGGTTTGGGAGTCATGCTGTTTTTGGTCAAGAACCACTGAACACTCAGCACTGTGTGGGCAGGTGCATTGTCATGCCACACATTGCTCATGTAAATCACCCATCATGAAAATTTAGGGGAAAAAAATTAAGAACATATTTACTTTTCACTCCTAAAAAGCAGTGTTTTGTCTACATGAATCAAGATTGTTTCTGGGAGTTTCATCTTTGTGTACCTGTTAGGAGAGTTAAAGTCCTCAGTCATACAAGAAGCCAGTGCCCACACTGATCATCCCCATGCTCTGGAAGGAAAGGAGGTGGCCCAGCAGACGACTCTGCAGGACCCAGGGCAAAGCCATCGAGCCTGTGTGTCAGCTCTGGCCTTGCCACTAACCTGAGCCTGTTGGAAGATCCTTCCCCTCCACTGCACCTTGGTTTTTCTCTTTTAAATGAGGAAGTTGTACTAACTACTGAAAAGCAATGGCAGCAACAAGTATTTTTTAGCACCTCCTAAGTGCCAGGCTCTGTACCAAGCCCTAAAAATTGGCGAGAATGAGATGGTGCACTCACTGCTATCCAAGATTACACAGAGCAGGACAATGCAGTGAGCATTCAGAAGAGGGAAGTACAGGCTGTGAGAGCATGTGGCAATAGAGTTCACCCTAACAGGGGGAATGGGGAGCCTCCTCTCTCTCCAAAAGTGACATGGAAGTTAAAAGCCTCAAGCTATTAGAGGTGAGTCAAAAGGAAGAGGATGAGGAGAACACTCTAGGCTAATGGATGAAAATGTTCAAAGACCCTGAGGTGGGAAAGAGAAATGAAAGAAATCTTGAATGGTTGAAATGTTAGAGAAATAGATCCCTAGGCTCTCTGCTTTATGGTCCTTTGTCCCTTCAAGTGATGTGCAGAAAGAAATCGGGTGTTCTCTCTTCATTTTGGTGGAAATATCCAGGGTTGGGAGAGTCTGAGATTCTCTACTTTTTTTTTTTTTTAAGATTTATTTTATTGTTTTTGACAGAGACAGAGAGAGAGAGACAGAAAGAAAGTGGGGTGGGAGGGCCTAGAGCAGTCTGCATAGTTGTATCTCCATACTTGTAGGTCATCAGTTTTCATTCCACACAGGTGGGTGGGGGCTGCACAGGGCAGGAACTGGGCTGGGGACCTCCCACATGGGAAGCACCCCAGTTCAGCATATGGGTCCACACAAACCGGAGCCGGGATTTGATCCTTGGTCCCCAGGGTTGCAAAGTGAGCACTTAACCCACTGAGCCATCCCGGCTTCCCTGAGATTCTCTACTTTTTGTGAGGTTTTCCTTTGGATCCCCCAATCACAGGACAAGCATCATCAGGGTATCTTTTCTGAATCTTCCTGACTGCTCAGATGGAGACATGGCTGCTCTCTCTCTGGCTCCTAAAGTACCTTGAAAATGTCTGTTTCAATATCTGCTGGGTTGTATATTAAAGGTCAGTTTACTTGTGTGCCTTTTTTATTTTCTTTAACCACCTGTGAGCTCTGTTGGCTGTACTCCTCTGCTGGCTATACTCTGCTAAGTTCTGAGAATGAGAAAATCAATAAATGAGTTCCAACCAAGAACTTAAGGTCTAGAATGGAAGAAAGTAGACAGGCATTAACAAAGCTTACATGCAGAGAGAAACTGGGATTCTTAGGAGCCCCTCAGAGGAGCAGAGAACAGATAGCAGAGATAGCAATAAAGTCCCAGTGAAATGGAGTGCCTGGTTTTGGTAGGTTTCTGAGGCTGAGCTGGATTTGTCTTTGGGTTCCCCAAAGATGCCTCTGTATGCTTACATTAAATCCTCTTCTTCCTTTTGACTTTTTGGTACAAGGAAGTTTCTGTTAATGGAATAAGTCCTGCCTAATAAAGCTCTCCAAAAGAGAGCTGAATCCTGAAGAATGATTAGAAGTTACTTGGTTTGGCATGGGGGAAGATGGAGAAAGAATTGTGTGCAAAGGCCCAAAGACATGAGAGAAGATGGCCTGTTCTGGAAACTTCAAATAATTGAATATGGCTAGAGCACTGGTTGTTGGGGAAAGAAAGAATAAGGACAGATTAGACTGGAGGAAAGTCTACTTCCCATAACGGTGAAATAGGTCACATCAGAACAACCATTCCACAGATAACTAGAAGCTCTGTACAAACAATGACAAAACAATCATCTGAAGGCCCTAGAAAATGACCTAAAGCAGGCAGACACTAGAGGGAAGTTGGTATTGGGAAGAAAAGAATGGCACGGGTTTCTCATTTTTTAGCTTTTCTCCCCAGGGGCCCACTAAACCTTGGTGGCCCCCTTCAGTTATATTACTTGAAAAGTAGAGGACAGAGTTTAGGATGATTATAGCAGCTGGAAAGTGAAAGAGGGTAGTCTGGGAGGTGAGGACCACAGAGGGGAGCCCTGAATTCTGCATATTATCTGCCTGCTCTCTGGAGGAACATAACAGAATCTGGAGTTTGACAGTGCATTATAAACAATAGCAAGATATAACCCGAAATTAGTAGACATATGAAGAAACAATGTAAGTTATATCAAAGGTGCCAGGTGGGTATTAGACTTACTGGGGTGATCACTTCATAAGTTATTAAATGTGTAATCACTATGTTGTACAACTGAAGCTAACATAATATTGTATGTCAACTGTAATTTAAAAAAAATTTTAATTTAAATAAGAAAATGAATAAACAATTCCAATTAGAGAAAAAAGAAAGATCTTGAAAGCAGCCATGGCTAAGAAATATTGCTCTTCGTCACAAACAATGGAGACTAGAAGGCAGTGGAAAGACATTTTTAAAACTCTAAAAAAAGTCAGAATTCTAGAGAATATATCTTTTAACATAAGGGATATATATATATATATACATATTTAAAAAAACAAAAAGGCAAAGTCTCACTGCATTGGACACTGAGAATGGTTAGGCTCTACCTGGAGTTAGAGTTCAGGCCGTGCTGGAGCCGAGCCCAGACGATCAGCATGATGACAGACGTGCAACTCGCCATCTTCAGCAACATGGTGGGCGTGCTGCTCTTCCTGCTGGTCCTTCTCTATCACTACATGGTCATCAACAATCCCAAGAAGCAGGAATGAAAGTGGTGCTTTCTCCGCCCCAGGGTTTCAGGACATAGTCTGAGGCAAGATGGAGGAGCTGAGGGGCCTTCACACTTCACTTCATCCCTTCTACCCATCACAACATACAAAGCAACACTTGGATTTTTCCAAACTTTTCTTCCGCACAGTCTTCCTTAACCCTATGGAACAAGAATCTGCCACTGAGGGAAGCTGGGATGGCTCAGTGGGTTAAGAGCTCTCTTTGTAGCCCTGGGGACCAGGAATTGAATCCTGGCCCCGGCCCATGTGGACCCATATGCTGAACTGGGGAGTGCCTCCCATTTGGGAGATCCCTGCCCCTCCCCCCCCACCTGTGTGGAACAAAACCACATCAAAAACTGATGACGTACAACTATGGAGACTGCTTTGGGCCCTCCCCGTTCTCTCTGTCTCTCTCTGTGAAAAACAATATAATAAATCTTTAAAAAAGAAAGACAAAAAACTTGCATGTGTAAAGGAGAAGAGAAGGAGAGTAGCTAGAGGGAGGCTTATATCAAAGGAGAATTTATTTTTTAAGATGAGAGATTTGAGCTTGTGTGTTTAGTATCATTCTTATTTTTTAGGAAAGAGGCTCAAAAAAGCTATGAATTTATTCCAAATGAGGAGACTCTGGAACAAAATTCAGGTAATACAGTTGCCCCTTGAACAACACAGGTTTGAACTGTGGCTTCCACTTACACATTTTTAATCTGGGAGTCCACAGATGCAGAGGGCTGACTATATACATTGACGCACACCGTTTTATAGAAGGCGCTTGAGCATTAGTGGATTTTTGTATCTGAAGGGGTCCTGGAACCAATCCCCCCTCATGCAGATACTGAGGGACAGCTAAGTTTTGGGGAAGTCAAAAGTTATATGTGCATTTTTTGACTGCACAGGGGTCGGCACCCTTAACCCCTCAGTTGTTCAAGGGTCAATACATCAGTCAGGTTAGGCTACGTTATGCTGCAGCAACAAGCACCCACTAAATCTCAGTAAACTTTACATAGCTCACATTTATTTCTCTCCTTTACTTCACATCCTAGTGTGGTTCAACAGGTGCCACCAGATGATGGCTTCATCTTCATCGTCTGGGCAGCTGGCAGAAAGAGATATAATGACTTACTAGTTTTTTAAGCTGGTGGGAAGTTGACAAGTGTTACTTCTGTGTGTTTCAAGTGGGTCAGAGAGGTGCCAATCCTACCAGGTGCCTAGAAAGGGAAAGAGCTGGAAACCTCAATGAGCAGCACTAGTGGGTAAGTTCTATTGACTACTGCCTGTCATTCCCAGTATTGGAGATAGCCACAAATGTGTAGTAGCCGATACCTACTTTGAGACCAGGTAAGATGAGGTAAAGTAAAATATGACATTGTTAGTTCATTTCAACAGATCAGAGAGATGGGTATTGGTCTCTGCCACTCAGTTATTGCTCCGTAAGCCTGGAAGCTCCTTTCCCTCCTTAGGTCTTTGGGGAGGATTGATGCTTTTCCAGTTCCAACGTTTTCTGGTGATGAGCTTAAGACTGGAACAAGAGCTGAGAAAGCAAGCAAGCTCAACCGGGACCAGGTGTGCTAGCTACGAAACACTTTCTGGTATGTCCCCGATGCTGGTTGGGTCAGCAGCCAGCAGCGGCGACCTCAGCCACCAGAGGGCAGTAAGGAGACTGCGGCGCAGCCCCGCGCTGTAAGGGCGGTTTTTACAGTCGGGAGCCACTCAGCTCTGCGCGTCAGGCTCATCTCCGGAGGGTTTTAAAACACCTGTGCCCAGGCTGCGCCGCAGACGGTGACGTCAGGCGCTGTGGGAGCGGAGTGCACCCCGGTACTTTAGAAGAGCGTCCCAGCTTTGTGCGCCGGGTATTCTTAAGTCCCTCACAGCTCGTTAGAGGGGCGGGGTGACAGTCCGCGCCTTCTCATAAGAGCGCTCTGGAATCGAATCCTCTCCTTCTTCTCCCAGGGGTTACCGGGGTTGAATTTTCATGGAGGGATATCCGTGAGAGGAAATGCTTGGGAGCGCACGGAGGAGAGGAAGAGGCAGGGAGGGAGGCGGGGAGGGGCGGGGAGGGGCGGGG
>PVKE010002767.1:0-39959 GCA_004027555.1 Craseonycteris thonglongyai
CCTAAGTCCCTACCTTGGAAGCATGACTTAAAAGTGTAATGCTACATGCTCTTTCCAACTGCGAGTACGTAGCTCAGAAAGTGCTACTAAGCAGCACAAAACAATGCCACCTTTATTTTCTAGTTAAAACATGACCACTCTATGCCTATTTAAGTACTTTTTAAAGCAATGTATATTTTGAAAAGTGTCCTCTAATAGTCCTTATCTCAAATGCAACTTTTTCTAGAAGTTGAATTTAATTTAAATATATGGATTTAAATTGTGATTATAATGACTCATCATTATAATGACACAATTTGATTTTTTTTTGTCCAAAATGACAGGCTATGTTGATGAATATAACCATCATCCATACTCACTCTAACCCTTCCACAGATAAAGACAGATTTTATTTACAGTAGTAAGCTTAAATACCTTTTAAAATCAACGTTTCTTGTGTATTTGCCTTGAGGCTACATTTGGTTGCCTGTTCTATTTAAATTCTTTAGCTGTGAAAATTCAATTCAGAATTGAAATATTAGAGTTGATGATAGTAACTGCCACTTATTGAGAATGTGCTTGTATGAGTATATTAGTTTTTCTATTAAGCATTTTCCACTTTATGCTTCATGAGAAACACCTGGAGAAGTTTTCAAAATGCTAACACAATATGGAACGTGTGCTTAGGTCTCCCCTGTAGCCAGCTGAGAATTAGAATTTGGTGTGGGGTCCAGGCACCTGGGTTTTACATCCTTAGGGGGTTCCAGTTCACAGGCTGAGAACCATTGATCTGAACTGGGTTGCACACACCCCACCTCATGTAACCCTCAAGTCGTCTCAGGTTGACTCTACTCAACAAGTCAAGAAATTGCTACTTAGGGAACTTAAGCAATTTCACACAAGTATTGACACGTGAAACCTGGATTTGATACAAGTTATTCTAAGCAAAGCCTCTGAGAATTATTTTGGTGACATAAAGAATAAAAAGCTTCCATACTTCTTCCACGTGTATATTTATGTATTCACTGTCATGATTGGGGGAAGGGGGGAGAGATGAGTACATACGAGTATATAGCCATAAATTAGATGATAGAGAAAGAAAGAAATGATAGATAGATGGATAGACAGACTTTATTAACTTCTCTGTTGTATCCGAGAATCAGGAGTCAGTTATCAGTCTGGCACCCTTTCATTTCCTTGCTTTTAATCTTTAGTCTTTTGGTAACAAAGGATGAGCTCACTGTGCCGTGCTAACATGCTAACAAGTCCAGGCATTCTGATCACCTAGGAAACGTCACTCACTCCAGATGCAATAAGCTTCTCTTTGGGGTGCAGGGGGCCCTGCTCCTCAACCCCCTGCAGAGAAGCATCGAGATTTCTTAGAACCAGCAGTGAGCATCAGATGCATTTCTGAGCAATTCCTTATTCACTTCCTCTTTGAGAAATAATATCCGAGTGTCTACAACCTTTACGTTATACACCTTCTGTCCTGAATTAACGTTATTATCAGGGTTTGGTATACATTTAAATCTATCCTAGGGAAAAACCACTACAAACCCTGTACACCTTTGGAATTTGAATTAAGTCAAAGGCTCCCTCCCTCTTTCACAAGTTGTTCCTTCAAAGGGTAGTGTTTGGACCAGTGATGACAGCCGAAACAACTGGGATAGCTTATTGTGTTTGCCATGGATAAAATGTGTTAATACTTTACTCATTAGCAAAAGAGTACATACTATGCTTAATACCTCTACTACATTTTAAAGGTATTTGCATACTAACAAAAAGATAAACGGCAGAACTCAGAATTGTTTCACCCAAAATTACACATGCTGAAAGGATTCTATCTGCATGGTTCACAGGGTTCACAGATTCAAAACGAGAAAGTTTTGTCTTGATCTCAGCAAACACATGACAACATTCCTTTAATTTAAGGGGAGCCAACTGGGTTTGGTTCTTGTACATTCACATAAATCACCCTTTGTGGGAACAAGAGCAACTAAGTGCACCATTCCTGCAAAAAAGGGGTCAGGTCTGCAGGGTTTTCCTGGTCACCCATTCTTCAGGGATCTCGGCAGGGACAGGATCCTGGGAATTTACAGCAGAAAATCTCATTCTTAATGTCATTTGGTCAACTGTTGATTAATTAGGTAATTTAAACAGGTCATTAATTGAGGTTTTGTTTTCCCGACTGTATTTTCAGTTTTGATTACTGCATCGTTCTTGGTATTTTGTAACGCTCCATGCACTACGACTGAGTACCCGAGGAGATGACTAACTTGTAGCCTGTGGCCCCCTGGCTAGGGAGACTATTTGTGGGTGTACTTCAGGGAGCTTTCATTGTCTGACATGGTAAGCAAACACATATGTCCATAAGCATGAACATCTGGTGAAAACATGTGTGGGTTTCATCGGACTGTTACAGAATGTAACATGTGATTCGAATCCTTGTTTTAAATTTAAAACCTCCAAAGTTCTCCATTAAACAAAAACAAAATAGTTTGTTGTTAAGAACTAAGTGCTCCCCCCATTCATAGGTTGCAGCCTTAATCCCTGTTGTGCTTACACTTGGAGGAAAGCTTCTAAAGAAGTAATTAAGGTTAAATGAGGTCAAAGGATGGGGGCCTTTACCCTAGAGGATTATAAATAAAGACAATAGAGAGCCTCTCTCTCTCTCTCTCTTTCTCTGTGTGTATGTGTGTGTGTGCGTGCGCGCGTGCACGCATGTGTAGTGGGAAGGGCATGTGAGAACAAACCTACTCTCTACAAGCCAGGGAGCAAGTGAACCCTGTGGGACCCTGGTCTGGACCTTCCAGCGTCTAGAACTATGAGCAATCCATTTCATTTGTATTTCAGCTTGTGGCGTTGTTAAGGCAGCCTGAGTGGGCTGGTCCTGTTTAGTGATGAGAACGTGGTAAGACAGATTCTAAACATGGGTCACAAATGTTGTCATTCCCATTTGAGGTTATTTAACGCATGTCCACGCCCCACAATTTCTTGTGCATTTTGGTACCTCAATGGCTTACGTCCCTCAACTAAAAATTATCTTTGGGCTTAGTGTCTTCCCTTCTGATAAGAAAACATTCAAGAAATAAAGGCAAGTTTCTGCATATTTCTTGAAGGTGAGGAGATTGGAAGGATGTTGTTAGTACAGATATTGTGGCTGAGATTTATTGAAGACCCTCTGCACCTGTTTCATGATTTGCATTCTTCTATCTTGACGAGTGGCTTCCTGACAAATTGAGGCCAAGAATATCTCTTTATCTTCCATTTGCCATAGAGGACAACTCACTCTGTTGCCAACAGGGTGAATGTGACATATCTGAGTTCTGAAGTGATAACTCAAGCTGGCCTTCAGAAATACAGTGACATAGTTGCTTATCAACAAAGATTAATACGCTGCTACTATTTCCAATGCAAACACAAATACACACCCAGATACACACAGCATCATTATGCATCCTATGTATAAACCAATAGCATTGGCTTTAAATGTCTCATGTGAAAAGTTTCTTTTTAATGGGTAACCCACTTTTTCTCTTCCCTGACAAAAATAATAATCCTACACTACTCAAAATACAAATGGGTTTCATAAACATTTATAAAATAATAAACTTGTTTCCAGAACCTGTTATTAATATTATTTTAACGACTCATTTGTTTTGGACGGGGTGGAGAATGAAGATAACCTAATTCAGAACTGGATTGGCAGAGCAGCGAAAGCCTTTCAAAGTTGATCACAAATGCAAAAATAAATATCACGATTGCTATTGATGAGATTGTGACAGAGACTTTACCTAAATATGCCATCAGTATCAAAAACTCGAGAGATGTGAGAAAGTTTAAAACGTGTCAAACTCCAAAGAAGGAAGTTATTGAGCTTTAAAAAAAAAGTAAAATAATTTTTACAAATTTTTATATCAAAATGATAAGATATTATAAATGAACTTAAAAACACCTGAAGGTGAATGTACAGAAAAAATGAAGTATTTACGATGGACAGAAGGAAACACTCTCCATTTAAGCTCGTAGCTATGGTTATGTCTCTATAAAATATGTGTGATGGAAATCTCCGGTGCTGTAAGTAATCGCAGTGAATCACAACTCTGGGAAGAATTCTGATCATTGTGGACTCATCGTTGTGATTCTGTGAACGTTTGCTGAGCGTTGACGGTGTGCAGTGCTCAGCAATCCCGGCACCATGTGTGTGACTAGAGCCCGTTCAGCGTCTTCGCTCCACAAAGGCTGCAGTTTCACACGCACAGAGGAAGGATCCCCATGTCGTTTAAAGGTGTAGAGAGGGATTGTGACACCTCCCTCTGTAACATGTGTCAGCGTCCCCCAAGTCATACTTCCCTAGAAGGAGGAGGTAAGCTCAGCCCTGGTGGACAGCCCGCACAGACACCTGCATTTTGAAAACAATCGAATCCCGGAGCTCCAGGTTGTGACTAAACACACAGCATCACCGTATATGGCAGACGGGCTCCGTTCTCCCTTCCTCTGTCTCAGCAGACAAGGAGAAACCAGGCCAACACGCACCATGTAATCACAGGCTTGCAGACATGAGGATATTGTCATGTCGCCAAATGCACCACAGAAACAAGAGCTGTCAATGAGAACACCTCTTGTATTCCAAGGTAGAAAAAGGACTCAGGACAATAAGTGCATCCAAGAGACTCAACAGTTCAAATCATGTTGCAGGAATTAATTTTTTTAAAGATGTCTTCTATCATATTAGACACAACATACATTTAATGTTTTATGATATTAAAAACGTTTCATTTCAACAAAGGATATATTTTGCCAATTTACCCTAAACTCAAAATTATATCTAAAAATCTGATAAATTCGATTGAATGGAGTTTGTAACAGCTACAGGAAACAGAGTGGAAGAAAACGGACCTCTCACAATATCTTACGATCAGGGTATATAGGCAGGTACTGGACAGGCTGCTACCATAAGAAAACTGAAGGGAAAATGTACATTAAAAGACCATGTGTGCAAGGATGGGTGTCTGTATTTTTATGTTCAAGTCATATGTATTTTAGTGCGTGTGACATCTCTGTACATAATCCGTACACACACACACACGTATATAATGCCACAAGCCTTACAGCTCCATTAGGTTTATGAAAACCACAATGCCTAGATCTTCTCTTAATGATGAAGACAATGCAGATCATAGAAAGCCAATAAACCAGCTCTCCCTACAGTCAGATTCCACATCCAACTGGTTCCAAAAGCCTACTGCTTTTCTTCTTCCTTCCTCTTCTTCTACTATAATGGTGTAAGTTATACATGGAAGTGCTTGAATCTCACTGACATTCAAAAGGTCAAGGTTGTTTATGCTTCAAAGAAGATCCTCAGTCTCAGACCAAACCAACCCACCTGCACGCCACAGATACTTGAATGAGAAGTTAGTATCATGACTTATTTATGACTCAGATTTAATTTGAAAGCCTATATAACTTCCATGTACATCAATTGAACAATAAAGAATGATATAGTAATTACAAAAGCAGGTGTTGAAAATCATTTAATATTTAACCATAACTCTGTTTAAAATTTGGATGATACTATATATATTTTTTTCATTTCTTAAGCAACTGCAAAAGCAGAAGTACCAACCAGTTTGCCATCTACCAGTATAAGATGGAGACAGCCTAGTTGAAGAAGGAAGTGTTCAGGGTGTAAAATCTATATGTCCTTGCTAAATATCAGCATTGTGTATTTCTCTGAATTTCCTGGTACATTTTTTGTTCTTTTTAACATCTGAAATATTTATTAAGGAGGACATGGTTTGCCAGATATATCTAATTTATTATTATATTTTGGGCTAGAATCAGCTGAATAACCCAGCTAGTGTTCGCAGAAATTTTACTCTTTGCTTTACTGTTATATGCTAGCTGTATTGTCACTCAACACAGTAGCTTTTCTTTCCTTTTGCCTCTACAATGTTAAACTTCAAAGCTGTTATCAGTCATGCTTTCACCCTTTGTACTTTTCCATCTCTAAGCTTCCAAATGCGATGAGTTCATCAGAGCTGGGGTATGAATTAAATTAGAGAACATCTTACTCATTCAATATCCCTGATCTATTCATTCCTGTCCTCTCTAATCTCTCGACCGCATTTGGAGGATTACAGAGAGAGTCGATTTAAGAATGACATTGCTTTCTAGTTATTGGATTGGAAATCAGGCTTACATTAAAGATACTCTTCTTTCATTGGTGGAAAGGTTAAACTACAATTGATAATTCAAAATCAGGTACTTGTATTGTCCTTGGATTAGCAAGCAAGTGGATCAAAGGAAACAGAAACAATATTCACTAGATTGCCTGGATAAGCACATTCAGGAGATGGGGAGACAGATGGAAAAATAAGAAGTAGTTAGAAAGGCCAAGTACAGAAATAAGAAGAAGGGGAGATAAAAAGATACAGAGAAAGCGGTAAGAGAGGGGAAAAAAAGAGAAAAAAAATCAGTTGATAAGACTATTCATTTGAAACATCCCTCATTATCCAAGCTTTAAAAAAAGAAGTTGAGGACTGCTTCTATGTTATCACTTCATGGCTTGTTCCACAGTTTCTCCAAACCAGCCCGGTCTTACTCCCACAAGCTCCCCATGTGCTCTGCAGCGCTAGATCCTGCCCCCCAGGATCTTTCTCAGGGGAAGTGACCAGGCTCCCCTCAGCTTGCCTTCCTCCCTGCAGCTCGCCCTAGGCTCAGTGAAGGGGCTGCCTCTGTGGGGTCCACACCTGTTACTGTGCGTGGAACAGGACCCCACAACACGGCTGGTGGGGGAGAAGTGGAACATGTTGGTCCAACGACGGGTCCGAGCAGACTGACGTTTCCATCTGGCTTGGGAGAGGAGCCTTCTCTGCCATCAAAGTCCGTCTTCTTGAGAGTTTGAATGAAGCTGGGGTCGCAGTGTGGGAGAAGAGCGGGGGGTCAGGGGAAACCAGAACAAAGTCACGGAACATCGAATTAAGGATACAGTTTTGTGTTGAAAGGTCCAAGCGGTGAAATCGGGCCTAAAAACAAGAGGCGAAGCACATGGAAATGTCCTGGGCCGTGGACAAGAGCTGGGGACCGGGGGAGTGGGAGAGAGTAGAGTGAGACTGAAGAGTAAGTGAAGACACAGGGACGCTAGTGCCCTGGTGACAGCAGGCCCAGATCAAGCCAAAGGAGTGGGGGTGTGCCCGTTGATTAGGACGGAGCCCCTCCGAATCCCCTTGCTCCCCCATCTCCCACCTCACTAGTCCTGCGTGAATGGAGAGGGCTGAGGCCAGGAGTGTGCCATGGGACATCTCTCCTGCGGCTATTTCCTGCAAGGGCAGCGTTGGTAGTGAGGGTAGGTGGCCAAGTGAGGGTCACTGAGCAGTCATCCCGGGCAGAAATCGGAAGGCTGCCGTGGGAACTGACTGAGCTCCTTTTTAAGGCATGAAGGCCCTGGGCCCGCAGACATGAGCCAGAGCCCACCTACGGCCCCCGCCTGCCTGGCTCCATCGGGACCGGAAGCCTTCGATAGCTGGGCCGCCTCCTTAGTCACAGCTTATGTAGCCCAAGTGCCAGAGGCTGAGAGCAAGCTGACAAAGACGAAGAGGTGGTCGGCGTGTCATGCATGTCAAGCATGCAGAAGGTCCCTGGCCAGAGCTGGGAGGAGAGAGCATGCAAACCTGCGTGTGTCCAGCAAGGGGCCAGGACTGTGTCACAGATTGGTGTGGCCGTACAAATGCACGTCTATTGAATTGAACTGAGAGCGGCAGGCCCAATGCGATCACTAGAGTCCATAAAAGTAGAAGGGAGAGCCGTGTACATGGCACCTGAAAAGAACGTGGTGGATGTCCCTGGCTTTGAAGAGGGATGAAGGGGTCTTGAGTGAGGAAATCAGGATCCCTGACCAGCAGCCAAGAGCAGAGGAGCAGGTTCTCTCTGGATCCTCTGGAAAGAAACGGATCCTTCCTGCACTTCGGTTCATTGCCCACTGAGACCCACGTCAGGCTTCCGGTCCACAGAACTGAAAGAATAAGTGGGTGTTGTCTCCAGCCACTAAGTTTGTGGCAATTTGTTACAACAGAAGTACAAAATAAATGCAGCATCGAGGCAGTACAGACAATTTAGGATTCCAAGGGGTTCACAAACTGATATTACAGATCGAAAAGTCCGGGGACAGGAGGGCACTTCTGCTTTTGTTTCGTGGCTGCCAGCTCCAGGGCTGAGTCAGGAGTGACTGACAGATGGTCTCCACTGACATCATCTGTTTCTGTTTCTGTAAACAAGCAGCCTGTGTTCTCTCTCACAGTACATTCCCCGTGAACAATAAAAGAAAGCTCAGTACACTGTGATTAGAATGCATTTGATGATGATTGAGAAAATATAAATAGAATTATATTATATGATAACTATAGTTTATATGCCTATATTGATATGGTAAAATACATGGCATATAAACAAATTACCTATATCTATATCATGAATATTTGTGCGTTAGTTATGTATATAAATATAGTGTTCATACATATAAGTGAGATAATTATAACTATTTTATATAATGGCAACAAAATGTTTATAGAGACCACATAATTTCACTTGGAGGACAGAAATAAACTACACCACAGTCAAGCAAACACCCTGTGTAGGTGAAAATAAGACCTCCAAGAGAATAAGATCATTCTTTCTGCTGGATATATTTCCAGAATACTTTAAGCTAGCAAATAGTGTCTTCACACGTTAATGTACTTGGAGAGCACCCCATTTAGAAACTGAGGGCTGGTTACTATATCATGGTCACACACATTGTTTTAAGAATCTTAGGTAAACCATTTTATACATTTCATTTGTAAACCACCACAATCTCCATGTATTTCACTACAATCCAATGACTGATATTAAGTAGATAAACCTATGAAGACAGAATACATAAAAGGTTTCAATTTCATGATGTGATTCTAAGATAATGACCCTTTCTAGTGTCTTCTAAGTGTTCCACGCAGGGTAAAGGGAAGGTCTCCACACATCTCTGGCTGAGCAGGCCATGAAGGAAATCACCTCTAAAAGAGTAACAGCAGCAAATCCTTGAGAGATGAGAGCTATGAATTTAATTCTTGGCTCTATCTTATTCAGACAAGTGATCGTTTTGAATTCTTTAGTAACATTTAAATATCCAAAAATGCATACTTGTTGGATTTTTAAGTACATAGTTTGTTACAAATGAACATATTAAGTCTGAAATACGTACCTTTGAGAAAAACAGAACATAACTTTGCATGGCTATGTCATATATATCAGTTGGTTTAGAAGTTTTCTGAAAAGTTGCTTTAACTTATTATTCATCTTTATATGAACTGAACATACTACATGGAACAATGTAGACCACCTCAAAACACAGGAGCGACACCAAAAGAAAATGAAAATTATGCTAATTGCGCTACTGAAAGATATTTAAAGTCAACATTTTAAACCTTTTTGAAAGAGTTTATAGTGATCCAATTACATCTTAATTTATTTATTTAGTCATTTTCTTTTTCTGGACATTCGGGTTGTTTTCTTTAGAAGAAACCTGGCACTGTAAGCAACACTAAAATGCTCCAGATGAGTAAGTCTATCATCCCCAAGGTGCCTGTGTGGGGCTGGCTTCCAAAAGTGGAATTGCTGAGTCGCAGAAAACATACAATTTAAAAATGTTGACAGTTCATTTCAAACTCTTTCTGCCAGAACTATTTAAACACTTTTATATCCCTGTAAATTCAAAATGCTAAAATATTGTTTTTAATCTGTCCTTGGTAGTGTTTTCTTTTATGAATACTTTACTTGTAACCTTTGTCCATTTTTTACTAGGATTGTTCATGCTCTGTGTTAGAAATTTAAAATATTACGTGTGTTGTCAGTGGATAGTGTGTTATCCAAGGTATTAAATACATTTGAATTTTTGGTGTTGTATTTAAAACATAATTTTACACCCTCACACACCATATGAGTATACTCTTAAATAAAATGATCATGATGACTTTTGCCTATCTTGTTAGATATATTTATCCTTGTGTGTGTGTGTGTTAGCGTGCGTGTGTGTGTGTGTGTGTGTGTGTGTGTGTGTGTGTGTGTGTAAGATAGTGATGAGAGAGAAACGGCACCTTGACCACAGCCAGGCCTGGGGAACAGGACAGCTCGCCGTCGGGACGCCCACATCCTGGCAGGCAGCGTGCTGTCTCTGGGCTCTGAAATCTATCCGTGCCGTCGTTCAGACGTGACGTCTATATCGCTACGATCTCATCTTTGGGATCCTTGGGCATTGATTCTCGTTGTCAATATTTTCATGACATCACTCAAATATTTACTCTTCAGAATGGATTCTGCAATCATTTTGTCAAGAACAGAAGGGGAAAAAACCATGATGTTGAGAGTTTCAGTGAAAAAGTAATATATAAATACAAATCTGAGGATCACTGACATGTTTGAAATAGTCCTGGTGTCTGCCTGGGGACACAGCATTCTTCTCTATTAATTCAATTCTGCTCTCAGGAGGCTTTGCCAGGTCCCATGGCCTTTTCACAATATTCTCTTCAATGCTGTGTACAGTCCTCTGGATGAAGCAGAGCCATACACTCAGAAGGAAGAGAGCTGCTCCGAGGGCCCTGGGCCGTCCCTAAGGCCTTCTGCAGACGCCTGCTGACAGCACTCCTCCCAGAACAGGGTGGGCTTCCGGGCCACAGGCTCCGGGTCCGCTGCACTGGCTGCCTCCCCTCCACCTGCAGTTTGGGGTCTGTACAACGGCCCTTTCTGCTGCCAATCACCTTGAGACCCCAGAACTACCAGAGACACCCCATCAGAGACCAGTCCTACGGTCGCCCACCAGTGAGCTGGCCCACCACACATTTGGGGGCAGGAACGTTCTCTCCAGTTCTCGTGACAGCTCCTTCAGGAGGATTCCCACAGCAAAGGCGGCCAAGAGGCGATTCCTCATGACAGAAGCCCCACTGGGGGTCCGGAGGTGGTGATGTGTGTGGGGGGATAAACCTGTTCAGAAAGCCACGAATCTAGAGATGGGCCATGCCTCCTGCCGTTGCCCCTGACGTCCAGGCCTCCCGATCTGCATCAAAGGGCAGGAGCACAGCCATCACCCGTTCCTTCCTGCCCTGCGCTCCTACAGTGTGCATGCAGGGAATCAGCGCCCATCTCTGTGGTTCAAGGTTCAAGTTCTCCTTCCTAGGGGACCCAAGACATCTGAATTCCCTGCGACAGCGGCAAACTGCCCACTGCGCTATTGGGCGAGATTCCTCCTGTGTCCCCTGCAGCCAGATGCAAAGTCCAGAGTCCCCCACAAGGGCACTCGCCCTCCTCTATGGAGGTCTAAGTAGTTGATTAAAATGACAGAAAAGAGGTGTCTTATGCCACCAGGTTGCTGACATCACTTCCCCTTCATCTGTAGCTTCATCTTTAAACATCTGTGCATTATCTTATATTCTACAGTTAAATAGAATTTGCTTATTTAACCTTCCCATATTGATGAACCTATAAGCTGTTCTGGTTCTTTACTATTAAAAACAAAGTAGCATCTTGAGGGACATGTGACATATAAACTAAAAAGGATAAAATACTCAGTAAAAATACAAAATACATTTGAAGATAGAATGAACAGATGTTCAATTCTCCATTAAGTCTAATTAGAGCACACTCATTATTTGGTCCAAATAGAAAGTCTCTGCAATGTGAGAAATAAAATGTTTCAACTAATTGAACCTTTAATAAATTCAGACGATAAGGCGAAACAGTACACGGCAATACTGGAAATGCCATTCAAATTTGATTCCAGAACATTCTTGTTTGACTATTTCAATGGCCATTATTTTGAGCCTTGAGAAAAAAAAAAGTACTCATAGGATGCTAGTTATTTATGCAATAAAGCATATTCAGTAGTGATAATTATGTCCCCTTTGTTAATTTGTAGAATCAATCAATAACATTAAATTTGTAACAGTAGGTCATATGAGTAATACTAAAGAATGAGTTCAGAGTAGCATAGGTAGAGGTGAGAGGAAGGGTAAGATATTCTAACAGGAAATAAAAGTAAACACTGCTGATGTTTTTAAAGAGCTGGGAATATAAGTGCATCGTGGAAAGAAAATGAAGGTGGCAGGGCTGCGGGAGGACAGGGTGGGGAGACAGAACTTAGCGTCCTGGGGTAGAAACATTGCTGATCTGTGTTGACCGCAGTTTACAGGATGAGGCCCAGCCAAATCGGGAGCAGAAGAGATCGTTTGTTTTCCATTCTGCTCCATCTGCCTCCGAATGAACACAGGGCCAATATTCTGCTGTCAGGACGACTGGCAAGGTATTTTTGAGCATTTTATTTTCCAAATTTCTCTTTTGTATGTCCTGTGTTATTTGGAATTTGGAAGGAGTTTTACGAAAGGCTGCTAGCCAGATGACATTTTGTACTAGAATTCTTGTAAAGGATCTAAATTAGTTGAGAGTACTGGCCATTCCAAGGATGTTTCCTGGCGTCAAAGAATTAAACTCAAGAAATATTTTTATAACCAGAGTCTAGACACAATAGCAGACCAGTAAGGAGACATATATTGTACATTTTTATTCCTATTTCTTGTGAATTTGTTTTAATTTTTTCTTCTAAAACTACTACCAACTTCATGTGTTTTCATTTTGTCTTTGCGATTCTAAAAGTAATCAAGTATGAAAACGTGCTACTCAGAAAATCTCTACCATATTTTTTTCTTTTCTTTTTTTTTTTCCATTATGGTGAAATACACAAGCCTAAAATTCACCATTTTGTGTGGCTGTTTGATGGTATTAAGTACATCTATAATGTGTGGTTCTCACCATCATCCATCTCCAGAACTCATTCCATGTTGTAAATCTACAGCTCAATCTCCATGGAGCAATCACCTCCCAGATCCCGTCTCTCCAGCCTCAGGCAAACATCCTTCTACTTTCTGTCTCTGAGTTTGACTATTCAAAGTACTTCTTATAAGGGGAATTCAATAGGACTTGGCTTAGTGTTGCTGGCTTATTTCACTTAGCATCATGCCCTCAAAATGCATCTGTGTTGTAGCATATGGCAAAATCTCTTTCCTTTTGAAGTCTTAATAATAGTCCATTATACATGTCAATACCAAACTATGCATAACAAATAAAGCAGCAGATAGAGGACTTTACTGCCAGCTTCAGCCTCAAACTGGGAAGCTCGAGCCTACTGGAGTAAGGAGTTCAGAGCTGCTCACAGACGGGGACATTTATGAGATACACGCAGAAGTTCCTTGGCTTCTCCTGCTGATCAGTTGCCTAATGGGATTTCTTATTTCTAACGGGATTTCTTATTTGGATCATGGCTGCTGAGGCAGGGAAACAAGGGATTCCAGAAACGGTGGTAAAAGACTCACTTTGGGGACTGGTTGGTTTCCTCTGCTAATTTCTGAGAAGAGCTGTAAATACTTGTAAGGTTAGCTTTGGTTTTATTTATTTTATTTTATTTTATTTTATTTTATTTTGTTTTATTTTATTTTATTTTATTTTATTTTTCTATGTGCTTCTGTTGACAGTCTCCATTTTGTCCTTGACATAAGTAACTCCATTTTAGTTTGGTTCTACATAGGTATGTATCACACTTTGCTTATCCCTTCATGTGTCGATGACCACTTTGGTTACTTCAACATTTTCAGTTAGTGTCAATATCGCTGCTATGAACATGGGTGTATAAAGACCTCTTCAGAACTCTGCTTTCAGAGAGAAATTACTGGAATTCATGGTAATTCCATTTTTAATTTTTTGAGGAACTGTCATGCTCTTTACAGTAGTTGTACCAATTTACATTCTCATCAAGAGCTTCAATTTCTCCACTATCTCACCAACACTTCTTGCTTTCTGGTTTTGATTGTTGGTTGTTTTAGAGTGTGTGTGTGTGTGTGTGTGTGTGTGTGTGTGTGTGTGTGTGTGTGTGTGTGTGTGTGTTAGTAGCCGTCTTCTTGGGTATGAGACAGCATTTCACTGCAGTTTTGATTTGTATTTTCTCTGTGATTAATGATGTTGGGCACTTTTTCATGTTTTTATTGGCCTTTTGCCTGTATTCTTTGGACAAATGTTCATTAAATCCTTTGCCAATTTTTGAATCAGGTTGTTTTGTTTTGTCCTGTTTGTTTTTGAGTTTCATGGATTCTCTATATATTGCAGATATAAATCCCTTATCAAATATATAATTTAGAAATATTTTCTATCATTCTCTGTGTTGTCCTTTAGCATATTGATTGTGTCTTTTGATGTACAAAATGTTTAATTTTCATGAAGACCAATTAGTCTGGTTTTCTTTGGTTGCCAGTGTCTTTGTTGTCATATCTAGGAAGTTACTGCCAAATTCCAATATAATAAAGATTATCCTTTTTGTTTTCTTCTGAGAGTTTTATAGATCTGGCCCTTACATGTAGACCTTTGATCAATTTTGAGCTAATTTTTGTATATGGTATTAGGTACGGTTCCTAATCTTTCCTTTCCATGTGCCTAATCAGTTTTTTCAGCACCATTTGTTAAAAAGACTATTTTTTCCCCATTAAATGGTCTTGGTACCCTTGTCAAAAATCACTTAATCATTTATGTGAGGGTTTATTTGGGGGTTTAAGTATATTCTATTGGTCTACACATTTGTCTTTATGCTGGTGCCACTCGGTTTTGAATACTTTCGATATGCAATAAGTATTGACAACAGAAAATAAGAGTCATCAGACTTGGTTGTTCTTTTTCAAGATAGTTTTGCATATTTGGGGTTGCTTGAGATTCCACTTGAATTTTAGGTGTGCTGATGGTGTCCAATCTGCCGAAGACAAATGTCTCAGGAATTGCTTTCCTCATAGTGGCAATTATACCAGATTTACACTGACATTTTATTCCATTTTTAATCCTCATCTAGAATCTGTGTCTGACTAGACTTAACATTTTATGGTAGTGACATTAAACTTTCCATTTCACTTTTCCATACTTATGAACAGGTATACTGGTGTTTATTTGGGTGTAAGATCTTGACTTTATTCCCTACAATGTGATTTTCTCTCTTGTACCTTCCAGCAAATAGTACCATCTACAGTTATAGCTCTAGAAATCAGATAATAAAATGACCTGCAGGTCAGGGCAGTAACGACATTGTGACATTGCCTGATACTTTATAGCTTGAGAAGACGTCCTGTGACTGGGATCACTTGGAAATGTTCTTTCCTCTAGCACTTTCCACTTTCCATTTCCCATTTTTAGTTTGAGATACTGAATTCATGGTAGTTTCCCCATTGTTTAGTAAGAGTGTTCTTTTTCAATTAAATGGTGTTGGGGGATGTTTTGCCTGAACAGATATTGTTTAAAACATCAATAAAATGTACAAAGGGTTGGCAAAATGTGGTTTTTTTTATTTACGTGTTTGTTAAAAACATCCTAAAGTTATAACTATATTGAACCTAGTGCTAATCCATACCGCACCATCCCACTGTGGAGAGAGCTCAGCTCTTATTTAAAGAGCTCAGCTCTTGCGTGTGGAAGCCCATGTGAAGCATTCCATAAGGGTTTCAGTATCTCTAGAAGAGTCACCCTGTCCTCCGTGCTTCTATAGCACTTTCTGAGGTCTCTAGTCATGGAATTATATATGGACTAGATATTACTCTTCTATTTCTGTCCATTCAAACACAACAGCCAGCTCTCAGTGAGTGTACTTTCAATACTTAACCCCTATCCCCACCACCCACAGCTTTCATTTCAACTTGGATTAAAGCATGCTAAGCATTGCATTATTTAAGTTGTCTAAATTTAAAATCGGTACAAACACTTGCATTCTGAGTTCAGTACTTGTGAAGTCACATTATTAAAACTCATGTTTGAATAGCAATAAATGACAAAATACGTCAACAAAAGCGGCATTCATGATATATTTTCCTACTTTAGCATGCTTTCCACCAAAATATAAAAGTATTTACATCATTTTAGTAAATTCTCAATACGGCCAGGGTTTTAGGATTATACTGAGGTCACTTTGGAGGCTGAATTTCTGTCTTTGGGCCACGACAGCACAGCATCCGGTATTCCTCCTATTTGCCCAAAGCCAGGCAGAAACTCTCAAGGGGCCCCGTTCTACTCTCTTCCAGGAAAGATGGAAGATCATCCCTGGAGACAGCTTCAGACCCTTGTACTCTGGAAATGGCACCAGGGGAGTACAGAACAATCTTCACTGACAGCCTTTATCTACCACTAATTTTACATAGATTTTCTTTGCCACAGTTTACCATCTTTGAAAGCCTTAAAACTGCTTTAAAATATTTTTTAAGTATATAAATATATTGTCTTGTTGTTTTGCTACAAACATGTTGGGTCATTTTGTTGCTGAAGTTACTGTGTGAGCGTGAATTCTCCGTTTCCCCTGTGTCTGTTCCGGGTATACATGAGGTGTACATGTGAACACACTACTCTGCTTTATTCTTGTTGGTTTTTCTTAGTTACAAGATTCTCAGCCAAATGCTTAAAAGGATGGAGGAATAATCATTTTTATTCTCCCCCCACACATTTCAATTTTCTAAGATATCAGTCTTTTTAAATCATCTTGTCAAAGAGGATCAGCTGGCCAAATGAATCAATGGGATCTTAAAATAAAATAACTTGTTAATTCCTGTTGAGTGAAATCATATTCTTTTCGCTAACTTACTTGGGGCACCTCATTTCACTGACACTAACGTTATCTCTTACTTCAACAACTTTTAAACTCTAACCTTGACTTCCCAAGTATCTCGTTCCTCTAAACATGCTTCTCTTTCTCAATCACCCCAACTGCTCACCATACCTGGCTCTCTCCTGTCCTGACTCATCAAATTCTCTCTGGATATTTTCTTTCTCTGCAGTCCAATCTTTGGAAAGAAGCCATAGCCACATTCTTCCAATTACCATCACACTCAAGGCTACCATCCTGACGGCGTGCCTCAATGGTGTGCCCCACAATTTATTGATGCACACATGCACATTTGCACACTCTAGGCCAGGAATAAATTTCAGAACATCTCAATACTAAACCATGTACAAAAATTAGCTTAGGACTCTCTTTGCATAACTTGTGCATGTCCAAAAAGTTTTAATTGAATGTTTCAATCACTGATTTTACAATTTTTCCAAATAATTAAATATCTGGTTACTTTCCATGGGCTTACACTGAAGATTTATTTTTTTTCCCTTTCCTTTGAATGGCAAGAGAGACAATGTTTTGTCAGAGTCTAAGCTTTGAGGGAAAAAGCCTGGGCTCTGACAAAGATTTATCAGCTGCTATTTGTTTCCTCCTAAATAATGCTATATGCACGGATCGTTACCATAGTTTGAAGGTAAGTGTTTCACAACCTGGTTTCCTTACAGCATTGTGTGTGAAAGAGCACGCACATGAATACACTCACACAATATAAAATGACCTTGGGAAGCCACTGGAATGAAACTGTATGGTATTTGCAGAGGAGAAGACGGCTTTTGGTTACTCAGCTTCTCAGCTGGGGCCGAACAAAAGACAGGTAAGAAAAAGAAATACAAACAGAAGTTTATTAACGTGAATCTCTCCTGTGTACATGGGAAACACGTTAGAGATGAGCTGGCTTAGAAATCGGGCTTCTAGAGCACCTTCAACAAAGAACAATACATTTTTAGAAAAGCAGCAAACCGAAGGAGAAAGTCCTTGGGTTTCTATGCACAGCAAATCGTGGGGAGGCAAATAGATGGGGAACTAAATGCAGATAAAGGCTAATTAGTTTGTTATTTAGTTTCCTCTGGTGCCCTCTGTAGGCGGATAAGGGTCTCACATTATCTCCAGTGATGAGCTTTAGTCTTTCCTGGCAGAGGGAGGGGGAGGCAGTGCCCTAAATTTCCACCCTGCGTGGAAGCACAGACAGAAAGCAAGGATTTTTTTTTTTTGGATTTTTTTTTTTGCTGCTTCTTAATTGCTTTTGATTCAAAATAATTCTGATGTCACAGACACATTTTGGGGAAGAGCCATCCTGATTTCCTTCATATCGTTGTATGGATAATAGGGATATTTTCTGAACTGGTGAATTGTATAAGCTGTGGTGTGTGTGTGTGTGTGTGTGTGCATGCGCACGTGTGTGTGTCTGTGTGCCTCTGTGTGTGCGCATGCACATTTGTGTAGCAGATAGAGATGGAAATGATTTGTATGCAGAACTGACTGCTCCTGGTGATCATCTGGCTGGGAGGACATGCCCAGGAGCCATCCTCAGTTCCCTGTACTGTCAGCGGCTCCTACACGCACTGGTCACCTAACCTTTGGCTCCAAATTGCTTCCGCTGTCACCTTTCATAGCCCTTCTCAAACACCGTACCTTCAATGAATCATCCTAATTACTTAGCCAAAATAAGAAGGCAACAAGATTTTATTGAAATTTTAGGATGTCCTTGTCACTACTCTTCATATACCCTTTCTGGGGAAGCCGGAAAGACACAGGATAGGAATTTACGTCTTTGAACTTTATAGAAATAACCATGCGGTTCAAAAATATCTCCAAATAGGCCCTCCCAATTAACTTACATCCTTGACAGGCTCATCTCTTGAAACGAACAGCTCCCTAAGACTAATTTTATCAAGTAATCAGGTTGCCTAAAGTCTAATTGAATTCAACAGTGTTTGGTGGGAGCCTGAGACGGTTCGCAAGCATTAGAAACATTCCAAAACAGACTCAGGCAGGAGAACCCTGGGGCCTCTGGAAAGTAGCAGAGACCGGGCTGCAGACAGGCGGCCACTCTTTCACTGAATTAAGTCACCGCGACTGCATGGGAGGAGATGGCAGAGGGCACGCCCTCTACTGGGGTCCCCGCCATAGGCCAGTTCTACACATGGAGCCACATGGTCCCTGAATTACATCTCCTCTATTGTGACAACAGAACATTCATAACTGTTAGAAACGGAACTGATCCAATCACTTACTCAGATTTCCAGCTGTCTAACAAGCATTCATGAAACCCTTACCCTGCACCTGACTCCTAGCCTGTTAACTGGTGCACAAGGGCAGAGGTAGAAATTTTGTGAGCATCTGTCCTAGAATTTGGCTCAGAACTATATTCTATTTTTGCTCTGTTTTTCAATTTCATTTGTATTTAGATGTTTTTCTTGCTAAGGGATCCTTTGGGTTTTTAATTTTTAACTTGTTAGCTTTCTGCTGGAGTAGTTTATGTTGTCTTGATTAAAATGACTTTATACATTGATAATATTATTGTTGATGTTTTATTTTACCATCAACGTCTCTAACCTTTAGTCTTCTATCCCTGGAATGGTGCCAGTGATCCAACTACAAATGAATAACAGAGATAGTGAGGAAGTTCACGGTGTTGGTGGTAAGAGAGAAAAAGAAGGTCTCATTGGCTTTCTGGTTTCTGATGTAAGCCCAACAGAATGGTGATCATAATGCATCTGTTTGTTGTAAACATGCTAAGTTTAAGTAGCTGTCTGTCAGAAGGTGTCAAGTGGTTTGTGGTTAACTGGGGCTCTGGCAAGAAACCTGAACTATAGATGTGGGCTTCTAGAACTTGCCATGGTTTCCCCGCTCCCTTCTTCCTCTCTCCTCCACATCCCTTCTGAGTCGCTACTACAGATTATTGTTTCATAGAGTTTAAGAGCAAGAAATAGGTCTGTTTGTAATGCATCTTAAAAGTTACACAGTAAACAAAATCACAAATATATAAAATTTAAAAATAATAATAGTATAAATTATAGAATAAAATGAATACCATGAGTTATAAGGATATCAACAAGTGAGTAAATCAATCAGCCAATCAATTAATCAATCAGTCAAAAATATGTACATATCTTCCTTACAGAAGAATTCCTACTATTAAGTGTAGAGGAAAGAGGGGAATAGAATAGCACTGTTAGAAAAGGAACATGGCATAACCTCAGAGTAGCTCCCTCAGAATGTCGTTTACTGCACTGGTTTTCAGATATGTTCCCAAGCTCTTTGATACTCCCCCATTTGGGAGACTTACTATTCTTCTCTTTGAATGTGAGCTGGCCTTAGTGACTCACTTCTGCTACATAAAATATAGAAAAGAAAAGAAAAGTCACTTCGTGGTGAAGACACTCGGCAGACACCATAGAGTGATCAAGGGTAGCAGCACCAGAAATAAATCAATCGACCTCATGTATTCCTGATATGATTCGGTGAAAAGAACGCACCATATCTAGCCTTCTTCCAAAAGCGTACAAACCCTGTTGAACTGTGAGCAAATAGCAGATAAAACCAAATTGGGGGAAGCCGGGATGGCTCAGTGGGTTAAGTGCTCACTTTGCAGCACTGGGGACCTGGGATCGAATCCCGGCCCCGGCCCGTGCGGAACCATATGCTGAACTGGGAGCTCCCCCAGTTCAGTTCTCTCTCTGTCTCTCTGTCTCTCTGTCTCTCTGTCTCTCTGTCTCTCTCTCTCTCTCTCTCTCTCTCTCTCTCTCTCTCTCTCTCTCTGTCAAAAATAAAAATAAATAAATTAAAAAAAAAAACAAATTGAAGGACACCTTACAAGTGCCTGACCAGTGTTCTACAAAATATCAGCATCATGAAAGCCAAGGGAAGACTACTGACTGGAGGAGATGACAGAGGTGTCACAATTCAGTGCGAAATGGTGTCCTGGATGGCATGCTGAGACTGAACATTATATCGATGGAAAAACTTGTGAAATCTGAAGACCTTTTGTATTTCAGTTAATAGTATTTTAATCAATGCTCATTTCTTGATTTTAATATATTTCACATGCAAACTGTTACCAAAAGGGGAAGCTAGGTGACAGGTATATAAGTTTTCTCTTTATTATCTTTGCAACCCGTCTGTAAATCTGAAATTAGTTCAAATACAAAGTGTTATATCATAAGCATTACCCCTTCTGGTCATTGTAAAACCAATAGATATGTGATCTAGGATCCCCTCCATCACAGCGCCTGTGCAGCAAACCCTCGTGCATTTGACACAGTGAAGGGAATCTCATTCCCTGACTCCAATGTCACCTTTAACCCTCTTCCCCTCACACAGTGCGTCTTTGTAAGATAACACCTCACAGGGGTTTTTGTGAAAAGTCACCTGTAGTATCGCTGAAGGTCACCTGTAATATCTTTTCCTCAGACCCAGTAAATGCTTACAAGGGGCTGGATTGGATGCTGTTCTAAGACAGTGCTGACCTCACTTTGATTTTATAGTCACAGTCACTTGGCTGACTTTTACTTCCTTTAAGAAAGTTCTAGAAAAAAGGAACCCATATTCATTTCAGACTCTTGGTGACCTTTCCACATTGATCCTCCAGGAGTGCTCAGGTGTGGGTTAATCCTAGGATGAGGCAGGTGTGAGTTCAAACCAGGCCATTCCTACTCCCGCTTAAGGAATTGCTGTCCAACCTGGTGCTGGGACCCAAAACAATAACCTGTGTTTGCTAATATGACAAATGCCCAACACATTCTAACCATACTCCTACTGACAGCACAACCATCATTAACATCCATTGCAATAAAGTGATTTCAAAATATTTGCTGAGGGTTAGAATTTAGGAAGCAAATAATTTAAAAATTAAAGTCAACAGAAAATAGTAGGAAAAGTGCAAATCATAACTCAGTCATCCAAAGAACTACCTGTTCATCGGCTTGACTAAGCGTAAATGGACGGCGATCTTATTTTGCTTACATCAGTAGAAGCACTGGCCGTTCTTGTGGTCACCAAAATGCAAGTAAAGAACCTTCAGGTCGGTGGCCTTGCAAATTCCTGGGGTGCCATTGTGTATTTCACTGGTCCCAACACGCTCTCAGCACCACAGCACAGGCGGCTGGTTTTCCTCAGAACCCTGGGGGACTCCAAGGCTCCCGGGGTCGCCTGGGGCAAATGAGAGGCTGGGCGCACATGGCACGTCGCTTTCCCCTGCATCTGTACAGCTGCCCTTTCCACACAGTTCATTGCTGTGTCACATTTTGTCTCATACCAAAAAAAAAAAAGAAAGAAAGAAAAGGACATGCTGTTTGGACACAACCAACATAGTGCGCTGCTTGTCTAAGTAAATGAAGCAAAAGGGAAAAACGACACTGAAGTCAGCTCTGTGGACACCGAGTTACAGACAGAGTGAGAGGCCTTGAAAAGCAGGAGACGAGGAATCGACGGGTGGGCCGCTGCCCCGCGGGAGCCCCGACAGCCGTTGATCAGAGCCCCAGGCAGACAAGAACTCCTTCCCTTCTAGTTAATCCACGGGGCGCAGTTGTCGTGTCAGGAGGTGTATACTTAGCCCATTACTAATGATATCACTTCATCACTTGAAAAAACTTTCTGATTAGAATTCAATGATTTTTCCACAAATTATGCTCCCCTGTATGCCGCATGGATAGAAATATACCCCTAGATAAGCCAAAGCATCTGTCTTACACGGCGCACACTGTCCTACCTGCTATATTCTCCCTCCTCTCTCTCTCTCTCTTTATTCATGACAGATCATTTAATTCTTAGATGTATTTGATGTATTGGGGCATATAGTGACAGAAATGGTCACATTAGCTGTAAAATGTGGCATTACCTATAGGCCAATTTACAGCCGAGTTCTCTGTTCTTCTTATTAGTTAAACTGTCGTATTATATTCACCCTTTTCACACAAGGTCATCAGTACTGAGGGCCCCTGTGTTCTGTCCATGACTTGGTAGGTAGACACGCTGAAGAAAAGGCAGGCGCCCCCTCCCCTGGGGGCGTTGACACAGGGACTCTGGGCGTCAGCCACCCTGCTTACGGTGCAGGCCGGAGGCTGGCCTGGTGCTGCCAACTCCCCGCCCCATGCCCTCCAGCTTCCTGTCATCAGCCATGGAAGGCGGTGGGGGAGCCCGGGAGAGGTGGGGAGAAGGCACGTTGTGTTCAAGCTTAGGCCACACGCACAGTCATTCAGCTACTCCAGAGTCATACCACAACTAAAACTCAGTTCTCTGCACAGACTTTTATTTCACTTTAATTTTTATGTCCAAAATGCAGCAAGGGTGATCCAGAAGAAACTGTAAAATGCAGTTATCATCACAGAGAAGTATGAGAAGAGTTTTATATGGAGAAAACGCAACTCGTTTCTTCATGTTTCGCATTTTGCTCGCCGCGATTCACTCTGGCTGTCGATTCTCCTATCAACGTGGCCGTGGCCGGCTGTGTTTAGTAGTGAGATGCCACTGGCGTGTTCTCCAGAACTCCACATGGAACGCTGAGTGGACGGGGCCACACGCAGTGGAAAATGAGCCCATCTCTCACATCGAACTTCTGACCAAATGTTTCCGTTGCTCATCAATTAGACCTCCCGACCCATGTACTTTTCAAGCTCAACAGAGATCCGTCAAATTCATTGCTCATTAGGCACACCTAATCACCCCGTGTCTACAATAGACAACTCACAGGAACAGATTGTGTGCAGGTTTTTGATGTGTAAGCCCCACTGAACATATGCTTAATGTTCCAGTATTTCAAGGCAATTAGTGATCAGTAACTTCTCACGGTAAATTTTCTATTTTTGACAGACATATCAAATTTTTCTTTTCTGCAGTTCTGCTACTAATTTTTTCACCTTGAATATTAATGACAAAATTATCCTAAATAACTATATTGTAATTTTTTTATTAAGTACACGTACTTCAGATTGAAAATAAATGGCTCATTTAATAAAGTTATTTGAGAGCCTTTATTACCTCATTGAAAGAAAATAAATGTTTGAATTTTCCTAAGACATGGAGCTTCTATAGTTTCTTATGGCTCTTGCAGGAGGGTTGGCATACTTTTTATTTATTTATGTGCCAAAAGGTAAGAGATGATTTTATTCAGTCTTACTTTGCACATAAAAGAAATAGAACTATTGCATCCCAAATGCGTGCCGATGACATAAGAAGTTGCAACCTTAGTCTGGCTTGGTTCTGTTTCTGTTTTTAGATATGAGACATTAGTTCAGCTCAGGAGACACCAACACGATATTTAAAACGTCAAGTGAAATGCACTCACTGAAAGATTTCCAGGAGAGAGAAACTGTTGTTGGTTTTTATCTTAATAAAAAATACTCAGAGTGCAAGAGGGAGAAAGTGTCAAAATGACTTGAGTCTGAATGTCCTTGTCAGTGGACACGAGGTACGGCCAGAACTGGATGCAAGATAAAGTAAGTCGGCACGTGACTGCTGTCATTCTTCTCTAAAGCACTCAGGGTATGATGACCAGCAATCACTGCTCAGTCATGTCTCTCCCATGCTGCTCCTGCATTTTGTCCTCTCAGTACAGACACACTCTCGTTGGATGACAGCAGGTTATAGCATCTTTCAACCCCTTTTAGTGTTTCTGCCCCTTCACTGCACAGAAGGCGTTTGTGCTGATTTTAAACATGTTCATGAAGCTCTGCACTGCACTGAGGAGCTGGAGTCTCCTCACCTCAGGCACACCCTCTCCCCTCTGTGCTTCCGTGTTCTCACACGGAAAAGGACACCAATATAAGCATGTCCCCCCTAAGAGCGTTGTGAATATTCAGTGAGTCAATTCACAGTACAAACGCGGTAGTGCCTGGCTCACCGTGTCTCTATAGAACACCAAATGGATTCTGAATATTAGCATTGCTGTTGCTGTTGTTAGTATTAATTTTTAATCACCTACAAGATTTGCAATGAATTTCTTCATTGGCATAATGTTTGCATCCTAGAAAACAAAATGCATCCATTTCTTTTGGATACATGAGAGTGAAACATCTTTAGGAAAAAATTGTATATTTTTAAAAGAAACACAGAATTCCATGTTATATCCTAAGGTTTATCTGACATAAAAGGAGTCACGTTTAAATATGTCTTCCCATCCTGAATTGCTTAATCGCAACCCTGGAAGTATTGACCCCAAGTTCGTAATGTTTAGTGATTTTAGTGACTATCAACTCTCATTTTTCTGAAAACACTATTATGACTCTAATGGTTTTATATAATGCCTTTGGTTTCTTTTTAAATCGGGGTAGATTTTTAAAGTATCTCCAAACATGATGCTTGCTAATAAAATAGGAAGGTGGGCTGGAAAGGGAGGCTATTAGAGGGAAACTTCCTAATTGCATGCAGGGCGTTGCATTATCTGATGGAAGCAGGGTGATACCTTCTTTCAGGAGACACAGCGGTCTCCTCTTGCACCTCTTCCTGCCACCATGTGGTAGAAGCTGGGCTGTAAGGCTGCCTGCCCTTCCGCTAAGAAGCAGCAGCCTGGGCACCCCTCACCGTGCATGGTCCATCTCCTTTTCCACACTACCTGTCCCCTAAGACCTGTTAAAGAACAAAACTCAACCGAGTACGTTGTGAAGGTCTTACTGGCATTACTCAGTGATTCATGAATCCGAGAGCATCCTATCCAGCAGTTAAGAAGGAGCTCTGATTTGTAGGCCAAAGTGAACAAGAATAAAGCATTTGCTGATGGGTAAAAGGAAGGTTCCTTTCCTTATATGGAGCAAAGGGAAGTCTCAGAGCCAGGTGAGGCAAATTGTGCTGAGCACACAGAGCTGACTCCGTGAGCTAGGCCTTCATTTTCAGGGAGAACCAAACACAGAAGTGTACTTATAATAAACTGTGGTTTGCTGACGTGGGTTTAGCATGAGTGACTCCATGTTGGACCCATTCTGTTTCTTTAACATACCCCACGCTAGTTCAGAGGGAAACTCAGGAGACTGCTGGGCCACAAGTCCAAATGCAATGCAATTTCTTCGTCGAAGTGCATATTTGCTGACTGTTAGCGTGTGCTAAGCTTGGCATTCGCCACTTCTCCATTAAGACTAAGATTTGCCACTGGACCATGCTGGTCTGTCCAGTTCTGACCTCCCCTGACATGGATACTCTCTGGGATGTCTTCAGAGTCTCACACTCCGGTGGGCTTCAACACCAGCTTACCAGACATGCCCACATGGGTATGATCCTGTCTGCGCTCTATCCTGTCTGTGCCCTTTGTGAGGCAGTTGAAAGCCTTGCTGTTAATACATTCTCATGCACATGTTGACCAGTCAGCAGTAACCGATCATTAGTGCAATGGACGAATTGATTTCTACAAGCGAACCTGACTATTGCTCCTTTGTTTTTCTAAGAGGCAGAGGACACCGGTGGGTGGCCTAAGGCCTCACATCTTGAAATATGTTCTGGACATATGGGGTTTCTGTCCACTTACCAAGAGATTTGAGGGTGACAGGGGAATATAAAAGCTTCACATTTCAAAGCTATGGCATTCCTTTTTTTGTTTTTTTCTTTCTGCTGTTCAGAAGTGAACACCAAACCCATAGCCCTTTGTTTTAGCAGAAACTTTAAAGAATCTTTTGATATACAAAGGCAGACACAAAAGGAGTACAAAGTGAGGGGCTCAATTTCTCTGCATAATAAAGATAAACGACAGCCAACTGCGATCCAGCAAGAGTGAGATTAAGAGGCCAGCTGAAGCAGGAGCGGAGAGTCAGAAATGACCATGAAACCAGCAAGTCCCAGAAGCTCTAGGTAATGGAGTCAATTTGATTAAAATTGCAAAGAACTGAGTGACCTTAGCTAACATCTGGGTTACACAACTGAACTACCTTATTATGCCATGTGTCCGCTGAGCAAAACTCTCTCTTCATAGACTAAACAAGTGTGAGTCGATTCATTTTGTCTTGATGTTTAGCAAAAATAGATTCATGAGAAGGGAGTGTAATGATCTCTTTTCTATTACATCTTCGTGTATGTGAAAAAGACAAAATCAGCACAGTAATGAAAATCAGCCTAGATAGATGTATAAATAATTATGCTCCTGTATTATAATTCCAGTCCTGTAGGAATTTATTTTTTAATTATGGTTTAAAAATATCTTCTAGTTATAGAACAATACATTTTACAAATATTTTTTAAATCAATCACAGCTTCCTTTTCGTGGAGAAAAAGCAGTCCTTACAGATTTAATTTTTGTACTAATTTTAGTTTCTCTGATACTGTTATTATAACTTAAAATAATAGGTTTATTTTTTATTGTATTGTTTGAGAGAAGGTGAGACAAAGAAAGAGAGATAGAGTGACACAGAGAGAGAGAAGGGGGGGCAGAGCCTCCATAGTTGTGCATCATGAGTTGTGACTTGGTTTCCTTCCACACAGGTGGGTGTGGGGCTGCGTGGGGTGGGGACCAAACCGGGGGCCTCCCGCGTGGGAGCAGAGAACTTGCACCGCCATCCTGGAGGTTACCAGCTGTGCCCCAGTTCAGCACATGCATTTGCACAGGCCAAGGTACGTGAGCTAGAGGTAAAGAAATTTCAATAACACGAAGGTATTTAAAAATGCAAAGACTAGTAACCACGTAAGATGCTTAACCCTGCCTCTTGTAGCTCACCCCTACAGACCACTTGACCTCAGTGGCGCCGGCCTGCCTGTCTTCTACCCGGTCTCATGCTCTCCACGTTTCTACCTCTGCCTCTCTTTTGGACCGACTCTCTCCTCTGGCTCAGCCGGGCGCCTGCAGAGCTTAATAGCTTCTTATATTTAAACCTCCTGCAGGGCAGCCTGAGTCCCTGTGGATGTTTTCAGCCCTGGTCTCCCTCTGAGTCAAGAGCTCATGTCAAAGACTTTCAGGGCCTGAAAAGAAAAACAAATGTTTACAGCAGATTGTCCACAGCCCTAGGAACATGTTGTCCAAGGCTGTCAGAGATCTATGAATGGTTTCAGATATTAGTAGGAACCTCAGAGGCAAAAAATATAAAGAAAATCAAACTAAAAGTAGCTTTGGACACCATCTTCCAAATCTTTCCTGTGCCAGGAGATTGGATGCTACTCCATCACCGGAAGTCCTTCCGAGGCTGTAAGGGTAGACTACTTAACCTTTCCACAGCTCCAAGAAGCGATCCTGAAGACAAGGTGACCTCAGCTCGCCACTCACGTTTTGTGAACGACCTGAAACCAGGACTAAAGGATTAAATATACAAGCAGATAGGGGAATGTATGAAAGCTCTGTTGCCAAACTCCTCACAGAGCATCTTGACTCAGATTTTAGAATAAAACCAGAAGACCTCCCAATATACTGATGGCTGTTCAGACATACCAACCAGATGCCCCCCTGGGTCGTGAAATACCAGTGGAGAGTAATGCCTAAAAACCCCTGGAGGGGGAGCCAGGATGGCTCAGTGGGTTAAGCACTCACTTTGCAGCCCCAGGGTCCGAGGATTGAATCCTGGCCCCGGCCCGTGCAGACCCATTTGCTGAACTGGAGTGTGCTTCCCATGCGGGAGGCCCCCAGTTTAGTTTTTACCCCCAGTTTGGTTCTCACCCCCTGGTTCAGCCCCTGGCTTGAGGGGGTGAGCTTCCCATGCAGGAGGCCCCCGGCCCAGTTCCCACCCTGAGCGGCCCCCGCCCACCTGTGTGGAATGAAACCATGTGGGAAACTAATGACGTGCAACTATGGAGACGGCTCTGGGCCCTCCCCCTTCTCTCTGTCTCTGTCAAAAACTATAAAATAAATCTTTCTTTTTTTAAAAGCACCTGTAAATAATATAAACAAAAAGGACATTGGAACACCAATTGTCCCATACTAGCTAAGAAAACTGCAGGAGGAGAATGAAAGGGGTGATTAATGAAAGTTTATATTTAAGGTGATTAATGAGGTTGCTTTTCCTCTGAGCAGGAACCACAGTCCAATTTTCTATTTTACTCTGAAACTCACAAGGAGCAATCTAAGTATTAAAAGAAAAGAACAACTTTGCCAAACTGTTACTGATACGAGTCCCACGACATTAACTGTCAACACAGCGCCACTGCCACACGGCCCCTCAGAACCAAGCGACTCCTCAGCCCTTGCCCGTAGCTGCTGCCAACCCTGTAGGGGGCTTTGCTCCTGTGATGACAACCCCCCACCCCTGCCCCCCGCTAGCTTCATGGCTTGTGGCCCATGGAGCCAACAGAACCTCCAAGATCTGTTCCTCTAGCGACATTTTTTGAGATTCCTGAGTGCTCTCTTATTCGCAATCAGCTTGCAGATCATTTAAACAGTATTTCTGCGATATTTGTGTCCAAATTACGTACAATTTAAAGATCTCCATGGCATGGAAAATGTCCTGTGAGGGAAGAAAGATCTACTACTTTTCATTCAGTACTACCTAAGGCCACATGTTTTATTGGTATAGATCTTTGTTCTGCTTTCTTCCGTGTTGCTGTAGATCAAGGGAATCAATGAGTGTTTGGCTTTTTCTATAAAGTTCAACAATTCCCCGGACCACTGCGGCCTCTGAGGTGTACTGAGGCACCCCTCTCTTTGTCACAGGTTGTTAATCAGGACTACAAGGAACCTTAAATTTCTCTGTGATTCTACCCTTAAGTAAAGTGTGGGTGAAATTTTGCTATATTCTAAAGGGACCACTAAGATTCACTGTTTTAGCTCAATATATTATATAGGTGGGTTTCAAAGAAAATGTACAATTTTGCCTGGATGAATATATGGCGTGGGTCATAATTCATTCTTGCTATGGTCTCAATATTTATATCCCCCTAGAATTGATATGTTGAAATCCTAATCCCCCATGTGATGGTATTAATAGAGGGGTCCTTGGGAAGTAATTAGGTCATGAAAATGGAACCCACATGAATGGGATTAGCTCTCTTATGAAAGAGATTCCACAGCTTCATAAATTCTACAGATTTCTCATCACTATGCTGTATACCAGAACCTATGATAAAAAATATTGACTGCCCACTGTAATTGTAAAAAAAAAGGGGGAAGGGATCTCACAGAATTCCCTGGCCGCACCCACCATGTGAGGATGTAATGACAAGTCTGCAACCCACAAGGAAGCCCTCACCAGACCCGGCTGTCATTCTGACCTTGAACTCCCAGCCTCTGAAACTATAAGAAATAAATCCGTTTTGTCCCTAAGCCACACAGTCTGGTATTTGGTTATGTAGCACCCTGAACTCAGCCAGTCCCAAAGCGTAAAGTATCTCCATTCTGATAGATTGTAAATCACTCAAAATGTTCCCAGGTTACTTAGTAATAGGCCATTAAAAGGCTTTCTAGTTCATAATGACTCTTATAGACAATGGGTTTCCTTGTTTTTGGAAATTGCCAAATATAAGCTATAAGCAACATGGCAATTCTTGGTGATTGATTTTGTGACTTAAAAGATCAGGACCTCAACATCTCCCCACTCTGCCTTTCTTAATTCTTGTAAATCTGTACACCTATTTCTACATGATCCATCTGGACAAAACTTGGATATTCTGGCTCGACTTCCAAAAAGTTTTCATGTACCAGTTTATTCCTTCTGTCTTTTATTTTATTTTTTTAAGGTCCTAGGAGAAAGTTCTTATTCACCTTATGTAAGGGCTATAATAGTAGCAGACAAGTAAGTGGATATTTCCACTGACCTCAATTTCGATCCCTCTTCAACACCATGACCCCTGATCCTGTATAATCTTTGTTGTTTACTAAAATGTACCTCACTTTTCAGTATGCAGGCTTAGCTTGTATGGAATTTTGCTGTTTTATTCTCCACACATTTCTATCCATTGCCTTACCTTAAATTCTCCTATTCTTCTTCCTTTGTCTGAAAAAAGAGACTTGCTTTCCTCTGATTGAGAATTGACTGCACCTTGAACCAGATTTGTTAGGCATCCCCCATGAACTCCAGATTTAATCTTGTTTGTTGACAGGTCTTATCTTAAGACTGAAATAGAAAACACTCGGGCAAGACATGCCTTAACAGATTTCAGTTCATCCCTCGAATATGAGCCCCAGTCGGGGTAAAATTTGTACATATGGCAAACCTATGACTCTCCCCGCAGACCGCTGACTGACAGGAAAGGCACTATGTGTGTAGAGAACAAGGACTTTGGAGTCGTCCATGATTTTGAAATGCTATGTAAACAAGAATTTTAAGCTTCAGCAGAAAAAGAAAAATCTATCTATCTATTCAAGATATTAAATATTTGTTAAATATTCTAATATCTTTGAAGATGTGACTATCACAAAAGCCCATTCAAGAAGCAATGGCATGGTTTTATTGTTGTACAAAGCAGGCAACTCCTAATGAAACCCTTGACCCCATAATACCTCAAGTAGTCAGATTTTGGAGAGGTTCACAGATGCTAAGGAAAGAATACTAAAAGTAATTAAAATTATCAAAAGTAAAGAAAATAACATTATTAAAACATTTTAATACTTTACTTGGAATTTGAAAAGAATTATTGGTACTAATTTGCCTGTCAAATGCCTGAGAATAATCTCAGCAACTTTCATGAAGTTATTGGCATGTGTGTGTAAGAGAGAGAGAATCTCAAATAAAACCTGACACAGTTTTCAAGAAATAACTCAACAAAGCAAGAATAAATATTCTACGATTATCAGTATTTGGGGGGAAATGTTGGTGAGATTGCTGAGGGTGTCTCATCCTGTGAGGGTGTGAGTTCTAATGAGAAACATGCATTTGGTCTGCATCCTTATTCCTGGCACCGAGCTTCTAAATCATTGGGATTTCCTAATCATTCCAAACCCCTTCATTCTCACCAGAGTGTATATTAACGAGGTGACTTTTGAAGCAGCTAAAAGAATGTCTATAATATAGGTGAGTCTTCTGTTTTCTATCAAATCTAATCCTTCATGTGTTCGGTATTTCTACTTTATATTCTCCTACACAACACATGACAACCTCTGAATCATATCATAATTATTCAAAAAAAAACAAGCAGAAACCTCAGCAACATCACAGAAGTACTCAGGCCAGGAGACGGCACTGGGCAGCCCAGTGACTGTGCTGGGTTTGTGAACACAGCACATCTTAGAGGGGTGTGTATGTTTTTATGTTCATATCTATCTTCAAGAGTCCTCGCTCTCACTCAGGGTGCATTTCAGCCAACTCATTTCCCCTTTTAGCACAGTAAAATCCCTGGAGGAGTTAATTCAAGAAAGACAAAAACTGAGCCTCAGTTTTGATCCACAAACTTAACCTTTCAAAGGAATTTTCAGATGCCATCGGCAGCCTTCTAGCCACTTGATATTTTACATTGCAAGATCCATGGCAAATGGGAAAATTCTTACATTGGGGAGCTCTCAAATGTCCATAAGGCCACAGAATTCTCAACTGGAAAAACCATAAAACAGTGCGGGCCTTAGTTCAAAATAGATCCTCCTTAGACATTTCTCCATGTGGAATGTGTTTTTCTTTGGGAAGAATGTTACCGTTGGACCTGTAGTGGCCTTTCTACAATCCTTACTTTTTCTAGGAATGTCAAGGAAATGCATCAAGAAATAATTGAATTATATGATTAGTACAATAATCCTATATCTGTTTCTCTGAGCCCTTTGAATTGAGGATAAAATCTGCTGTGCTTTGTATGTTCATTTATTTAATGTTGGTCACTCCTGGCTCCTAGGATGAAAGTGGTTTGTCACTCTGGCCATGACCTTTCCCTTCATATTTGTTGGTGTCACAGCACCTGGGTGTCTTTTTCAGACTCATAAATGCTGTGGCACAACCACTGAATGGTAAAATGAGTGAACAAATGATTACCCAGAAAAAGTGCCTAATGTATGTAGCCATTGAAATGACCACATGGGAATTCTAATACAACATAATACTTTTCAAACAACAGTTTGCAGTGTCAATTAAGTCTGCTATAGCCACACACCACAGACTGGGTGGTTAAATAAGATTCTGCAGGATGAGAAGTCCAAGATCAAGATGCAGTCATGAGTGCTTTCTGGTGACATCTCCCATCCTAGCTTGTAGATGGCGCTCTCCTCTCTGTGCCTGTACATGGCCTCTGTGCGTAGAGAAAGAGGAAATCTCTATAGTGTATCTTCCTCTTTTTATAAAAGTACCAGTCCTATCGAATCCTAAATGATTATGTCAAAAAAGTTTGTAATCTGAGTTAATTCACTAGATCGAAATACCTGGGGAAGCTGGGATGGCTCAGCGGGTTAAGAGCTTGCTTTGCAAACCCCATGACCAAGGATCGAATCCCAGCCCCGGCCTGTGTGGACCCAGGTGCTGAACTGGAGTGTACTTCCCATGCGGGAGGCCCTCAGTTTGGTTCTCACCCCCTGGTTCCAACTCTGGCTCAAGGGGGTGAGCTTCCCATGCAGGGGGGCCCCAGTCCAGTTCCTGCCCTGCACGGCCCCTGTCCACCTGTGTGGAACAAACCATGTCATAAACTGATGGTGCACAACTATGGAGACGGCTCTGGGCCCTCTCTCTTCCCTCTGTCTCTGTCTCTGTCTCTGTCAAAACAATAAAATCAAGCTTTAAAAAAAAACAAAGATAAACCTGTCTTTAAACACTTGAGCCCGACTCCAAAGCCTCGTAAATCCTCTACTTCTAACATTCTAATTACAAGATGAAGCTAACGCCCTGTGGAGGTGATGTTGTCCCTTACTGCTTTGCTAATGGATTTTTCTGGTGACGTTTTTGGAAGAAAGTCTACACTTCAAAAAATATTTTTTAAATATTTTATAGCATAAATTAGTGTCTAGTTCAGCCATGATTTTCAAGTTTATAATATTTCTTCATGTTTCAGACATGTGCATCTATCAGACACTTTCAACACTTTGTAAAGATCTACAACCCTGAGGATTATGGGTAAATATCAGAGATTACTGTACTCCACCAGAAAATGACCCCTTCTTATTTCTTCCCTCTTCTCCATCCTTATATCTCAGTTCATAATATCCAAAATTCTGAATTGCAATGCTGAACTTGAGATGAATGTACTGTCATTTTAGACTTATGTATAGCCAATTAAAAATTCCAAACTTACTTTGGAGCTCTTGGTATTAAAGATCATTATCAGGCCTTAAAAGCATTTAATTTACCAGTAGAAGCCAAGCCACCATCCCCATACAACATCAGTGAGGACAAAGTATGTAGTAAGAGGCTGGACTAGTCTGCCTTCAGGTCCCCCACCTGCCTCTTCTGGTTGCCATGGTTTCCAGTGGGCACTTAGCTTACACTCCTACTCAGAGGCAAAGAGGCGGTGAGAGTCGGTATCTCCTTGAACAGGAAGGTACTAGTGCAGACGACTCAGGAGCGGCACCTTCACTCCACCCACATCTACAGCAAGTCAGTGTAGATCAGGGCCACCTGCTGTCCCGATGCTGTCACTGGAGGCCAGCAGAAGCTGAGCGTAATCCACGACTCAATGGACTTGGGCAACTGCTCAACAGAGGGACTACTTGCTTACAACCAAACACCAGATCACAAAACTACAAACAAAAGAATAATAATAAGATTAAGTCGTGTCTAAAGTCTCATACCATATACATGGCCAGAATAAAATTGAACAAAACCTCTTATCTTATGAAGAACCAGGAACATTACAACTGTAATGAGTATACAACATTGGTGTGGAGACTGAGATTTTACCGCAAGTGTTTCCAAAAGGCCATCATACTTCATACAATCAGCTATAAATCATCTTGAAACAAAAGAGCGAAAACATCAACAAAGAAATGAAAGTTAAATAAACACTAAACACATATTATAGAACTAATATAATATCCCTAACAAAACATTCTCTAAATGGACTTAGTAGTAGAGCAGAGGTAAGAGAGGATAGAGTCATTGAACTTGAACACAGATCAATAAAATTTAGCTGTAAACATGGAGAAAATAGAATAAAAAGAAAAAAAGAAATGAACACAAGGATCTGTTGAAAAGGGGTTAACATTGCTATCATCAGACCCCCAGAAGGAAAAGAGAGAGAGAAGTATGGAACTAAAAAGTATTCAAACATAGTGGCTGAAATTTACTTCCCAAGTTTGGCAAATGACCCAAACATATAAATTCCAGAGATCGAGCATACCCTCAATATGTTTAACAAATACATCTATGCTAAGCCAAATTATAATTGACACGCTGAAACTAAAGACAAATTAAAAGTCATGAAAGCATTTAGAGAGAAATTATGCAAGCTTTATAGGGAAATGCTAATTTGAACGAGAACAGATTTCTCATCTAAGCTGTAGAGGCCAAAATAAAGTAGCACAATATTTTTCAAGTGCTGAAACAGAATTGGAAAGCACACATTTCATGCCGCTCTGCATCACTTAGCTACAGAGATGCATTGAAAGACCGCATCCTCGGGCACTTTTGTGGTTGTGCGAACATCATTGAGTGCACTGAGACCGCACTGGTCCTGCCTACTGCACACCTAGGCTGTGTGGTGCAGCTTGCTGCTTCTGGGCTACAAACCTGTGCAGCATGGTACTGTGCTGAGTCCTGCAAGCAGTTGTAAGACAACAGTGTCTGTGCACGTGAACGTGGAAAAGTTACCGTGACAATACGGTCTAGAAGATTGAACTGGTGCACCTGTGCAGGGCACTGAGCACGAATGGAGCCCACAGACTGGAATGTTCTGGGTCAGTCAGTGTGGGAGGGAGTGACCGTGGAAGCCTGGGACACTACTGCTCATGACGGTGCACTTTATAAACACTGTCCCGCAAGTCCTGCCCTGGCTCCCTTCCAACAGGAAGGGAGGACCTCAAACAGGACCTCAAAGCTATCAACGCTGCTGCATGAACAGCAATGGGGGCTGGACTGATTGGAAGCATCGAGAATGGACTGGTGGGGTCAGGCAGACATCACCGGAAGAGTGACTGCTGGGAGTGAGTGGGCAGTGGCCTAAACATCAGTAGAGAGAAAACATGGAGACAGGGAGGTAAAGGAACGCAGGGGACACGCAAGGCCATGTAGTGTGGCATGCTGGAGCGGTGGTGAGAGGGTGGGACTTGGTGGGAGCCGCAACGCAGGAGGGTGTCTAACCTACGACGGAGGGAGGGCTCCCTCTTCCTGTTGGAGCTTTCATTTTGGCTCCAGAGACCCCATCTGGCGCAAGGGGCGCTCTCTGCACTTGAATCCCTATGTGTAACGTATCAAGACCTTTACTTACAACCCACTGAATGGGAATATTGGGGAGAAAGGTTCTCTGCAGTCAAGTTTAATAAAATGTTTGTTTAACTTGATAAGTTAGATATTTAAAAACTACTTTGTAAAGGTCTCTGCACTATGAACTTCAGAGATGATTGTAATTAAGTAAAATGCTAGTAAATATAGATTCTTTCAATAATAGGAAAATAAATAAATAAAAAAGAACAATCCATTTAGAAAATGAGCAAAAATAAAAGCATGAAAAGACATTCACCAAAGAGGATATGCACATGGCAGGTTAGCAAATGGAGCGTGCTTCACAGTCATTAGCTATTAGGGAATTCTAAAGTAAATCTACCACAAAATATTGCAGCATACCTAATCAAAATAGCATATGGAAAACATTTGGTTAAAACGCCAAAATGGTGGCAAGAATGCCAAAAAATTGGCGCATTTGTAAGCTGTGGGAAATGAGAAATGGCATTGTGACTCTAAAGGAGTGTAAGGCAGTTTCTTCCAAAGTAAACACGGAACTCAGAAATCGCCCCTTTGGACATTTATCCTAGTGAAGTGAAAACTTAACTACACATAAAATCCTGTGCAGAGTGTTCATCACACCTGTCGGTTGAATAGCCGGAATTAGAAACCACTCACATATCCCACAACAGATGAATGCTTAAACACTCAGGGTGCATCCATACCGTGGAAACGTTCTTGGCAATAACAGGGAGGAACAATTGATAGACACAACAACTTAGCTATATCTCAAGGGAATTATACTGAGTGAAAGAAAAGAGTCTCAAAAACGCTCCTGGAGGATTTCATGTCTGTAACATTCTCAAATGACACAATAGGCATGGAGAGGACACGGCTGGTGGCCAGGAGGTGGGGCAGGACAGGGAATGAGGGGGCGCATCTGTAAGACAGTGGTATGGGACTTGCTTTTGGTGACAGACATGCTTCGTGTCTTGACTGGGATGGTGGTCAAAGGAACCCACATATGTGATAAAGTTGCCCACACATGAGCGTTTGTAAAATTGGTGAAGTCTGAATAGAGTACATGGAGTGTATTCATATTAATTTACTGGCTGAGACATTGCATTATATTAATAGTATGCAGTGTGTTAGCATTAGAAAGACTGGATGAGGATGATATGGAATCTGTATTATTTCTTTATAATTGCTTGTGAGTGTATAATGGTTTCAAAATAAAAATTAAGGCGTCAGCACTATTTAGGAGAGTCCTCACTACTGTCCCCTTTGATAGACTCGGAAGTTGACACAGCCCTTGGATAGAAGGCTAGAGCTACAGGTGCTGGATCGGAGTTCCCGCGTCTCTGCTGTATAATATTCAAACAAGCCTTATGATCTTTTTATGTCTGTATCCTTATTTCAACTCATTCATATAATCAAGGAGAGCATAACAACTTGGATGCATACAAACAAAAATAAAATATCCAAAGTTCAGTGAACATCTGTACCATGAAAAGACTGTAGGGCATAAAGCTAAATAAAATTAGCTATTTTATTATCATTAAACTCCATACACAAAGCTAATTCGATAACTATTACAACTAATTTTTTTGTTCAAAGTCAAGGTGTTTTCTTCTTTTCCCCATATGAGACTCTGCATGCATTACAACGGATTCTGTCCACGTGGGTCCTGAGCTTGCTGGCTTTCTCCTGCGAGAAGAGGAGCCAGCTTCCATAAACTACATAGAAGGGCGCTAGACCATTTTAAGAATCGTTTATTGATTAAATAATGTCCAGGTGTTGTATCTTCTAACTCCCAATAATCCAGAAACCACAAATTAAAAAATTTGAATCAAAGAAAAAACAAGTCTGCCTCCCTGGTCTGAAAACTAACCACAAATTAAAAAATTTGAATCAAAGAAAAAACAAGTCTGCCTCCCTGGTCTGAAAACTAACAGCATCAAAAATCACAAATACTAAATAATATGCATGTTTGAGAATGACCGAGAGATTTTTATTCTAGGATATGCTTATTTTTTCAATGCCAAGATACAAGAATTAGACATTAGCAAGTAATAATCACTAATTTATTTCAAGCTGCTACACAAATGACTGTATTTTATCTTTTCTTATTGCAGAGTAGTATTCCATTGTGTGAATGTACCACAACTTCTTTATCCAGTCATCTATCAAAGCACACTTTGGTTGTTTCCACAACTTGGCCACCGTGAACAGTGTTGCAATGAACATTCGGGTACAGATATCTTTGCAAATTAAGGTTTTCAGGTTTTCTGGGTAGACACCCAGGAGAGGGATTGCTGGGTCACATGGCAATTCCATTCCTAGTTTTTTGAGGCTTCTCCACATAGCCTTCCATAGCGGTTGTACCAGTTTACATTCCCACCAGCAGTGTATGAGGGTTCCTTTTTGTCCACAGCCTCTCCAGCACGTGTTATCCCTTGTCTTGTTGATTATAGCCATTCTAACAGGTGTGAGATGGTATCTCATTGTGGTTTTTATTTGCATCTCCCTAATTGCTAGTGAAGTGGAGCATTTTTTCATATATCTGTTGGCCATCTGTATGTCTTCACGAGAGAAGTGTCTGTTTAGGTCTTCTGCCCATTTTTTAATTGGATTGCTTGTTTTTAAGTTGTCGAGTTGTACAAGTTCTTTGTATATTTTTTATATTAGCCCCCTATTAGATACAGAAGCAAGTAATGGAGAGGAAAATGAACAACACAGATTCTCAGAGCTTATAGTGTATTAGAATCACTTAGTTAGCTTTCCAAATTCCTCAAGCCTTTTCACATCCAAGACCAATTAACTATGATTGTCTTGGGGAGAGATCAGTCATCAGTACTTTTTAAAACTGTCAGGTAGGTGACTCAAATGCGCAGTAATGTTTTAGAAATGCTGACATAGAGAACGCCAATTTCAAAAGGGATTTTAACTCCAAAGGAGCCATAAATCAGCGTCTGATTCCAACGAATGAGAAAAGAATAGCAGATGCCAATTTCTTCCCATTGCAATACAAAGGAATGGTATGCTAGAAATTCCAGAGGGTGGCCAGGAGTGACCAGTAATGAAAAGTCCAATCAAGCATCAACTGTAATTAATTTGGAAGTTGAGGAACTTGAGGTTCTAGATGTGGAAGAGTGGGGTGTTCCGGAGGCGGATACAATGCTGTGTGAGTGCCATGCGCTCACTAGCCATTCATGTGGCCGCCGATGGCAGTGTTCCGTCTTGACACTGAGTGACGTAAGTCAGACAGGAAAAGTCAAGAACACTATGATATCACTCATATGTCGGACGTAAGACTGAGAGCAACAAACTAATGGAAAATCACAGTCACAGACAAGAGTTCAGCAACTAGCAGAAGGTGACGGGGGAGAGGAGAGAGAGAAGAAGAACAGGGGTCAAATGCATGGTGACAAAGAACTGGCTCTGGGTGGTCAACACTTAATGCAATAAACAGAAGGTGTATTACAGAATTGTACACTTGAAGCCTATATATTTGTACTAATCAATGTCATCCTAATACATTTAATAAAAATTTTTTTTTAAATAATTTTATGCTCATGCCTTTGGGCATCTGGACGTACAAGAAAGAGGTTTGCCTTGAATACATCAACAGAAATAAGGGACTAATTTAATTATTACAAACCTGTTCATTTTTTTGCCTCCTTATTGCTGCTATACAGTGCAACAAGAAGATCTGCAAACTTAGATGTTTCTTACTTGTAATACTTATGGAATAAATGGAAAAAATAATTGTTCTACTGAAGAATAAGATACATTTTTTTCAGCTCTGATAATAAAAAACATAAAAACAATCATCCAAAATTTATTTTTATACCAACTGTAAATATGATTCTATTGTTTTATCTACTTTTGTCACTACAATTTTCCTTCCATATGTTCTTGTTAAAAAAATCCCATTTATTTTGACAAGTAACCCACATGAAAACAGTGCATATATATTTGATTAAGAGAAAAACAAACAACCACCCTGTTTAAGAAATAACTTACAATCAGTCTCTTCATTGAATCCTGTATTACTGACTCTTTCATCTCCCCAGGGATAGTTATTTTCCTTAAATTTGTGATAATTATTTCCTTAATTTTATTATTAATTATTATTATTATTATTA
>PVKE010002767.1:40059-78942 GCA_004027555.1 Craseonycteris thonglongyai
CAGTTCAGCACGTGGGTCCTGCCTGGGCCGGAGCCGGGATTCGATCCTCGGTCCTCATGGCCTCAAAGCGAGCGCTCAACCCGCTGAGCCGTCCCGGCTTTTCCCATTAATTATTTCTATACTTCCAAATATATTGCTTAGTTTTGCCTGCTTTAAAACATTATACAAATAAAACTATAACATACATATTATTCTGTGACTGTTGTCTTCTGCCTAGTGTTGTATTTATGACATTGCTTTTAGTGGTTGTTCATTAATTTTCACTCTTGCTTAGTATTTATTTCATTGTACAAACAGAGCAAAATTTATTGTTCAATTTTAACATCCATGAACACTCATTTCCATTGTTTTTGTCATTATGAAAAACCATACAGTATACCATAGGACACACACAAAAATGAGAGCTGGATCATAGACCTAAAGGGGAAGTGTAAAAATATAATTCCTCTAGAAAAAGATGGAGAATAACAACATTGTAACCTAGAGATAAGAAATATTTATTAAACAGCACATAAAAGCCATAAACTATAAAATGTGTTAAAGATAAAGTAACCACAAATATGAGAGATGATTATTAAAAACTCCAAGAAAAATATGATAAATCAAAGTACACTAAAATTAATAATTTGTATTTATCATATTTTCCCTTTAAATGTTCACAAAGACTTTTAAGGTCAAGTGGAATAACAAGAACAAGATTGAAAGAGTTCCTGATTACAAAACAAAACTATAATATGGAGCAAAATATTCCATACTTTGATCCAAAAGAAGATAGGTAGATAGATGGTATACAGATAGTAGATAGGTAATCGATTAAATAGATAGATAATAAGCAGATAGGTATAGAGACATACACAGACCCCACAAAGCTGTTATATTCACTGTGTAAATGATAGCTAAAATCCTTTAAAAATAAGAGAATGTTCTTGACTTTTCACCATTAAATGCCATTCACTATAGTATTTACAGGAAATCCTGTTTTTCCCACTCAAAACACTCTGACACCCAATGTGTGTGGGATTCCTTAGACTCAACCAATTCTCCAATTCCCTGTCACCAGCTGGGGGTCCTGCAGGTCATTTCTGACAAACAGCACCTGGAGTTAGCACAGACCCTACAGCCTGAGGGTTCAGTCCCGCACGACTGCCCCAGCTTCAGATGACAATCACAAGTCCTCTGTCATCAAACTTGACTACAAATCAGAGGTTGTCATGATCCCCTCCTCGGGCTCAATAATTTGTTATACTGGCTTATAGAACTCAGGGAAGCACTTACATTTTCCAGTTTATTACAACAAGGTATAATACAGGACACGGAGGAACAGCCAGAAGAAGAGAACAAAACTAAACTAGAAGCGTCTAGACAGGACAAGGACTAGATGGGTTTTAAGTTCAGGAGCTTCTGTCCCCGTGAAGATGGGGTGTGCCACCCTCCTAGCACATAGATAGACTCACCAGTCTGGACGTTTCTGGACTCTGGTCTAAGGGTGGTTGTGTTGTATGGTGTTTGTTGTTGTTTCGTTGTGCTTTTCAGGCTTCGTCATGCAGGCGTAATTGATTATTAACTCGGTCTCCAGCCCCTCTCTGCTCCCTGGAGGATGGAATGTCGGGTGGAAGTTTAGGTTTCTCACTCTGGTACAGTTTTTCTGGTGACCCCATCCCAAAGCTCCTCAGGAGCCCAACAAAACCATCCTATTAAAACCAAAGGTGTTCTTAGCATTCCACCACTCAGCAAGGAAAAAAAGAACGCTGGGAGTTCTGTGTCAAGATTGAAAGCAGATGCCACATTCGTCTATTTTTATAATAACGCAGAACTATTTGTGGAGGGAGAGACTCTTTACAAAATTTAAATATTTAAACCTGTCTTTCCTTCCTAGTTAGCTGAGGTTTTTGTTTTTCTTTTTGTTTTTGTTTTATCATTAAGAGATGTTATATGTTTCTTCTATCTATCACTGTAACTGCTAATGTGATAAATTATATCAATTCCCTTTGAAATACTAAGCCAAACATGCAACCCTGGGATATATCAAATTTGGCTTTAGTGCATCATCATTTTTAATATCCTATGAAATTTGATTGATAATATTTTATTCAGATTTTTCTCTTCTATTTTCATTCATGTGAGAAAATTGCCATTGTCTTTGTTGTCTTTTTCTGAGTTTTTTATATAAAAATTATACTAACTTCACCAAATAAGTGAAAAAAAAACATTCCCCCTTTTCCTCAAATCCACAAATATTTGGGGAGTTTTAAATTATTTGCAGTTTGCATGTTCTATGGAATTGTCCAATAAACTATTTCATTCTGGAATTAATTTTTGTGGGAAAATCTTAACAAATTATTTTTAAGTTAAAATGTTAGATAAATGTTCTCTTCTCTTTGAGTTGGTTTTGGTTAGTTAAGAACTCTACGTAAACTTCGGAAGCTGACACAGTAACCACTGCTGGAGTCTACAGGTGAGCCCGAACAAGATGGAAGCAATTGAGCACTAAATGGTTTACTATGACCTACTCAGTAAGACATACATTTATTGTGTATAATCAGTGAGATAGCAGATGCCTGTTTGTACGTGGACCTCAGTGCAGATCAACAAGGCACCACGTAACTATCAGACGGGGGGCCGTGGAGAAGTTAATTATACCTCTGGGCTGAGGTCTTCATACATTGAATAAAAATCATAAGAACTTATATTGTCAGGGTAACACACATCTTCTCAAGTCTTATCAGTGTGGATAGAAATATAGAAAATGTCTCACATTAACAATAGCTTCCTAAATTTCATAAACTACTGTCACTTCTTTTCAAAATGCAGAAACACTAAAGACCCTTGGTTTTGTTATATTATTTCTTAGGATGTACAAGGGTGTATCACACAAGCCATTAAATTTCTTTTCAAAACCTTCCATTCTTGCCCTGTCTTTGGTACAGTTTGTCTTTCAGACAGAAGTTAATGTCTACACGTGCCCATCTAGTAACTTACATGTCAATTCAAAAATCTGCAAAAGAGGTTGATTTATCAGTGTTCCTGAGGAAATAAAGACCCTCCTTTTGGGGGGTGGGGGGGTGGATAGGGTACTGTATGCCTTGATATTTTGTTATGCTAATGCCATATGAATTTCCATATAGAAATGGGACGAATTCATCTCTTTCATTCTACATCAAGGCAGCTATAACATACTGCTGGGTCTCCCAGAGGCTTTATATAAAAACATTGGTCAACTTTTCTCAGATTTCTATTTATAGGGTGAGCCTGAGAATCGGGTACCTAAGAGAGCTCACATTGTTTACCCACGCCATTTCTACCTCAGTTATCAATTAATACAAAGCCAAGTAGTATAAAAACAAACACTCTACAGTTAAAAAAAAACCCTCATCAAAAAGAATTTTTAGCTAAGACCCAAAGATGAGCTAACTCCAGTCTAAATTTCACCATAGGCTACAATTTTTACCCTTCTGAACATTAGACATCTTGTACATAAAGCACATTGTTAAGTGACCAGCCTAATTCTGAAACTCAATCAACATGTGTCGGCACTGATGTCATAAATATTACTAAGGATTTGGCGACAATGCAAAATATAAAAGTCAGTGAAAGACACTTTTTTTTAAATTTAGAAATTATAGATGAAATTATTGATGAAAAGAAAAGATAGAATTTCAAGTATTTCTGTCCAAATGGCCCGAGTAGAGAATATTTGCAATTTCTATTCACTCATCCTCATCCTACAGGGCATCAATGAGGACAATTTTAATCTATTTTAATTTCAGTACTGCTCTCCTGTTTCTTTACAGAGACTCAAATACCACAAGCTCAGAGAAAAACAGTCGTTCGTCAAAAATCCCATCAGACAGAGAGAACGGAACGATGCTCCGTCATTAGTGGTAAGAGACGATTCTGCTCCATCATTAGTGGTAAGGTCAGTGTGTGGGAACATCACTCTACTGGGTCTGGTGTAGTGAATCTGATCCCCACAAGAACTCATTAGCTTCACAAGACAGAAACCCTGTCCTCGAGTTGTAGACTGGACCATTGACACAAGCCTGCCACCAGGTACGAGGACACGGGCTGAGCGAGGCCAGTTCATCCCAAACCACTGCCGAAAAAGCAATTTGCTGCAGTTGACCTGCTGGTGGCAGTGAGCGTGCCGTGTTTTTTGTTTTTGTTTTCATATTATTAGAAAAATAGGATTTGCTGGCCCCCTATCTCTTCTTCACAGAGGGAGAATACCAGAGTATATTTGTTTGTCTTTATAGATAGCACGTTTTGATGATGTTGATGAAGGTTGAAAGTTACATTTTGTTGTGAAATTATTTGCCTCTAATGGCCAATTTCTAGAAATAGGTGTCCTGGTTGTTAGAATAGCAGATCATATAGGCTGTTGGAAACAGCTCAGCGACCTAAAGCTAAAATAACAGAAAGGAGATCAATATCTATAGAAAAGGAACATAAAAATGACTGCCTAAGAAATTACTCAGGTGCAAAAAAAATCTGCGAGCATGTTCGTGTTAGAAGCTCACACTTTTGTTTGGAAGACACAGACACAGCTCTGCGCTTCTGCGTCATCTGCAGCAGTCCATGGAGTCTCCATTTCAACTCTGTCACTTGCGTCTGGAATTTGAATGGCCTGGCCAAGGTTCCTGGGGAGAGCTGGTGTAAGCTTACTAAAAATAGTTTTAGTGCTTTGAAGGGACCACTTATGTTAGAGAAGTCTAAAATGAGTAGCATGAAATGGAAACTGAAATGTACAGAGAAAACTAAGATAGTTTTCTTGGAGTTATTTCACTTTTTTTATCCTCAATTGTCTCTCTTCTTCCAGCTGAGTCACATTTTAGACTTCGATCTTCAAGGTCATTAATGCTTTCTTCCATCTGGTCTGTTCTATTTGATCAAGATCTAACTTGCAATGAATTAGACCTTTTTAATTTAACTATACTGAGAGTTCCAAAACTCTCCAGTATTGCACTTTATTTGACAATCCCACATTTTTACATGATTTTGCAAAGTAAAACTCAGGCCCCTTCTGTATGGACCTCCTCTGTGTACCTTCTCTGGACTTGTGCTATGATTTTAGTTTCACTTAAAAAATATCATTTAAAAAAAATTAACAGCCACAAAAACACACACCATGTTGTTATAAAGCATGATCTGTGTATATACCTGACTGGATGATTCAAGCATCAAGTAGTAATCAGGAAATCCTTTATGGTCTCTTGCTAGCAGAAAAATCCATGATTGTCTAATTATAATTTGAAAGAATCGGGGAAGATATGACAGCTCTTTCTAAGTTAAGTTATAGATTGAGTGCATTTTAAATTAAAGTCTAATGGGAAACTTTATAAAACCTGACAAAATGTTTCTAAAATTCATTAATAAAATAAATGAATAAGACTAATATATTCTGAAATAAAAAGAATACTAATGAAGGAATAAAGATATTACCAGATATTAAAATCTAACCTGTATCAAGAATAATTAAATTTACATTGAAGAAACATAAAACTCAAAGAAAAATATATTGAAGTAATGTAAAATATAAATCAAAGATAATATGTTTCCAAAATATTGAATGAATTGAAACCAAGCAAACACTTCAAAAAGAAAACAATATCCAGGGATTGTTCTTGAAATAACTGGATAGCAAAGAAGAATATTAAAAAAGTGAGTACCAAAATACAATATACCATAATACAGAATGTAAAAATACAGAAATACAATATAATACAGTATGCAAAAATTATAGCTTTATCTCCTCTTTTTAAAACTGTTGAGTTTATTACTTAAAAGAACTAGCTATGGGTGTGATCCTCAGAAGACAGTCAGAAAGTTAACTGTACTCAATATCTATCTATCTGTCTATATACATATCTATCTATCATCTATACATTCAACCATCCATCCATCATCTATCTATCTATCATCTGTCTATCTATCGTCTATCATTGATTACCACCTATCTGCATCTAAAAAGTCATTGTGATCTACAATGACTGGTAGTCAGTATCAATGTTTTAGCTAATAGACATAATGAAATGTAATTAACTTCTTTGGAAGCCTTTTATACCATTTTGGAGTCATCGGTTTTCTGTTTTGGGCGTGGTATTTTTTGTTTGTTTGTTTTTTGTATCTATACCATATTCAAGAAGCAGTACATGTATATCAAAAATAATATACGTAGATTTAATCATAGTTTCAGGGCCAACAGTTCTTTCTGCTATAAATGTTATATTTTCACTAGGCTTTACATATAATATATTATTCTTAATGTTTAGTCTTCCTAGGAGAACAGTCAAATGGACGTTTATGTGCAGATACATATACACGTTTTATTTTATACGTCTTGGCACTAAAAAAATGTTTTCATGTACAGCCAATGTTGAAAGGATGGTTATGCAGTTGGTGCCTACAGATGCAAGAAAGTGAAACAGTCAGAAAAATCACTTAAGGTCCACACACCAGTGAGATGTGAGGCCACTAGTTGCACAGCCACTATGATATGCATGCGACAAAGGACCTCTGAAACTCTCTTTCCCAGGGGCCCACGTCCCGATGGTTAAGGCCACTCCCATGTCGCTTGCTGTCATTGGAGCCTGGAATCTTCCAGGGAGGACCTCTGCAGCTGAGCAAACTTGTACCAAGCACCTGTCAGTCCTGTTTCATGCTTGAAGTCATACCACAACGGGATCCATCCAGGGCGACTTCCATCTGCCCTGTTTGGGAAAGCTGAGTAACTACAGTTACTAAATGTAACTCACATGCCTCTAGAGTCATGTCATGCCTCTTACTTTGTGCATTTGTCTTACATTACCTCTGAGTAATTTCAGAGCAATTGATGTCAAGCTTCATCTAAATCGCCTGTGAGTCATAAACAGCGTGGTCTCAGAGATAGTGAAAGCACTGTAGCAGGGGACTAAGTGCGGGGAAAAGTCTTATTCGAAAGAATGAAACGTTCAAGGCTGGCAAAGTCAGAAAGACTAAAAAGATGAAGGGCTGGCTCCGTGTGCTTATTTTGTTACATTTTCAGCCACTTAAAAGTACGTACATCAAATCACAGACTTGGATAGTCATATGGCTAAAAATGGTTTCTAAATCTTCTTTTCTACCATTGTGTATTTTTGAAATTTTATATAACATGTGTTTCACAGGGATGATGGAACAATATTTTCAATGTATGCAAAATTTGAATTGTGAGGACCACTCAAAACAAAATGAACTCATATACTAGAAAGTAGCCCCCAAATGCTCTTCATATAGTATATGATATTAGTTCCAGAAAAGATAATATTACCACATTAGTTTTAGCATATATTCATTAATGTCTTTTAAAATACATATAATATTCAATTAATATTTTTCCAAAGAAAATATGCATGTTGTTATAATATTTTTTACCTTTTTGTTGAAATAGCTATATAAAGTTTATTTTTATTAAATTTATTGGGGTGACATTGGTTAGCAAAATCATATAGGTTTCAAGTGTAAAATTCTATACTAGATCCTCTATGTTTTTCATTGTGTGTTCACCACCCAGAGTCCATTCTCATTCTGTCACCATACACTTGACCTCCTTTAAACTTTATTTTATTTATTTTTTATGAATTGTTAAATTTATTAGGGTGACATTGGTTGATAAACATTACATAGGTTCCAGGTGTACAAGTCTAACTTATATCATCTGTGTCCTTTAAAGTTTAAACAAAGAGATTATTATAAAATTATGCAGATGTTTCTATGATATTTTAATTTTAGGTTTCTATTTTTGATCGATTGAAAAAAATATCTTGAGATAGATTTCCTTGGGTGGGATTTCTGGTAGCAGTTCAATGAATTTCCTATTTGACCTTAGAAAAGTTCCCGTGCCCTTCCCCGAAAGACTTGGGGCATTTTATGACACTAACAGTTCAGTCACTTAACGTAGAGCTTGACCACTCATGGATTTTATGAGTGTAAATGTAACTCATGAAGGAATGAATGCATAATGCAGTGGTGCTGTCTACTGAATGAAGACACATGGCATGCAATGAAATGACATCATGAAGGACCTCAAGCTTGACATAGACATAGACCTGCCTGTGCCTGCTATTCACCAGACTTTCTGAGAAGGAAACACGTGGCAGCCTCCTTTTGGGAGATGGCGCTGGGGGAGGCAGCGAATGCCCTGTGCAAGAGCATCCTGGACCCCACCAGCCCACAAGCCCCGTTCCTGTTCAGTATCAGGGACATGAGAGCCGCTGCCTCCATGCCTACAGTCACAAACAGAACACGAAACAGTGTTTTTCATGTTTGACTCACACAGACCCCTCACACTTTCCCTGCAGCCCAGTATCACGTCTGCAAAGGACACAAGCGGGTGCACAGGGCAGGGTGCGCTGCTGCAGGGCTGGCATCTGCTGGCTGGAACGCTAATCGCTCCAGCAGCAGGTGCACACCCAGCATGGGGGGCTGCAGGGGCACCCCCCTAGCGCCCCACGGCGGGTGTGGGAGCCCAACGTCCCCAGTGCGAACGCGTTTGTGACTGAGACGGCACTGGGATGTTTCCAGAGTCCTGTTATCTCTGCATAAAAATATGTCCTCAAGCTATGATTTGAGCCCGAGCGTGGCAAGTGACCAATACATTGGGGCCTGGGATCTGGGTTGTGTGACAACAAAGAAAAGCAGGATTGGTCGCTGTGGGAGCCTGGGCCAGGATCCCAGCCCTGCCCGCCAGTTTGTGGGGTCCCTCAGGGTGACCGCATCTGGGAGTAGGTCCTCAGGGACCCCCAGACTTATCTAGGCAGGAAAAAGGAGGACCCGAGCCCTAAAACCAGACGCAAGCCAGGAACACCCAGGTTTAGTGTCACGATTTTGGCAACTCTGTACACCTTTTCTTACAAAGCAAAATTAATTGTTCTGGACCTAGTGTAGAAAAGGTTAGCATTTCTTCGAAAAGATTTTAAAATGGTTTTAATATCTAGAGCTCCATATGTCTTGTGAGACTTTTTTTTTCCCCCGTATGGTGTAAAGGGTTATTTCAAAACTGTATTTTACAAGGTTAAGATTATTCTGATCTTAACCAAAGTTAAGTTTAGCTATTTTAATTATAAAACAGAAAACACTGTAGACTTTATTTTTATCAAAGAAATAATTGTACCTCTCTATTCGTTTGATGACGTTTTTAGTGTGTGTTCAGCCATAGACACTTAGACTTGGTTGTATTTGGCTAGAATTATACTAAGCGTGCTCTTTCAAATGATCTGCACGTTGTTCAATATCCAGGAAAGACCCAATACTGAGTTTTACTGTTCAAATAAAGTTATCTTATGTCTTTCGTAGTGATTGCATTTTGAGGGAGGATATTTGGATTTGCAATCTCATCCCATAAGAAAAACATTTACCCCATATTATAAATTTTAATATAACAAAAAGTATACACAGGAAGCTGTTCAGAATCCTTAGACTCTAATTAGTGTTTGGATGTAACAGTTCAGTATGTTTTAAAACAAAAACAAATATAACGCTGTACGTCTTTTATAGTTAAGGCATATTATGCTGTCCTGTTTCTAAAATATATAGTTTTTATTTGGGGGGTTATAAAGAGAAAGGAAAGCTCAGTTTATTTGCTCAGCTTTGCTTCTTTTCTTGGGGAAAATTTATGAGGCTTTGAAAGGATCAATATTTCTTGCCACAAAAAAATACTATATTTATCCAGAAAACAGGAGCCCAAAGAAGGAATAAATAAGAAGTGTCACTGTGAGGCTCAGCCCCCGTCTCCCGCAGGGACCTGCGCAGGGCTTGCCTCGGACTAAGTGGTGATGCAGCCTGACCTGGGCTTTGAGGTCCTGAGCGGCCATCACGCCTGGCTTCCGGGGCCCCCACCAGAGTGACACTCAGAAGGGGCTCCCCGGGCAGCCCGGACTCCAGGTCACCTGAGCCGCCACCCCGTTTTCTGCCATGTGACAAGACCTTGGAGAACCCCGAACCCAGTGCGCATCTACTGATGAGCCATGGGGAGCTCAAGTAGCCTCTTCTGGCAGAAAAACACTAAATCTCTTGATAGAGATTTAGAGCTAATGAGCCGTCATTCTAACTGGTGCTTTTCCAATACTGAAAAGAATTGCTGTCAATCGAATGGGACCCCTTCTGACTGAAGCCGGGGGGAGGGGGGCCCTGCACCGCCTCCCCGTAAGGGAAGCTGTCTTCTCTTCTCCTTTGACTTTTCAACAAGTCTGTCTCCAGGGAGACATGCCTGGTGGTTCCCTGGGCTCCCTTTTATCTGAGCAACGTGATGGGTCTGCAGAGAGATCTATAAATCCGTTCCTTCATCAGCGCTCAAGTTCTGGAAACTACGCCAGATGATACAGAGTTCAACGAGTGTCTTCCCTGGAGGAAGAGTTAGACGACTCAAAGGAGTAACGCTCTATGCAAAGGAAACATGTTGAGAAGTTTTCCAAAAGTTCACTTCCAAGGACACTCATGTGTGCATGTGTGTGTGTGCAGGTGTGCGTGCGTGTGCATGTGTGTGCTGCCAATTAGTATCACCCAGAAACAATTGCCTGGAAACAGGAGGCAGTGAAGCGAGTTCTTGGCAGGTGAAAACAGACTTCGAATACTTATCATCCGTCTTCACATTAGCTTTTCATGACCTGTGCAGTCTTTGTGTTGGCCAACCCACTAAGGACAGACATATCAGAAAACGGGACACGAAGCTGGTCCCTGCGGCCTGGACCAGCGAAGGGCCTTCATCGGAGGAACGATTTGCTGGGAGGATTGGGAGGAGCTGAGAAGCGCAGGCATGTGCTCAACAGACGGTCGCACAGGAGCCGTAAGGACGCACATCTCTGTCTGGGGAGCGAGCTCTCATTTGTAGACGGACAGCTGCTGCCTTTCTGGATGACCAGCTCTCTGTTCATTATGGAATATGGGCTGTTAAGAAGACGGATTCGAGGGCAGAGCAGGGACGACGAGGTGACGTGGGCAGGGATTTGGTCCATGATTGTTCCCTCCTCTTCACTGGCCTTGCAATAGTGAAGCCTGACAGCCACGTCGCTGACGTGGTAGGCATGCACAGAAGCCATCCCAGGACCCGTGCACCAGCCTGCCTTCCACCTTTATGCCCATATTGGATGCCCAGGAAGGTCCTGACTGGACCATCAGACATCACTGTGTCCCCAGAAGGCTCAGCTTCAGGATGTGCAAAGCGGTGAGAGTTCTTTCAGTTGGCACCTGGGCCATTCTTTGCATTTCTCAGCTGTAACACAGGAACAGCATCAACCCTATCACCATCCTCTGTACCCCAACTTGTGTCATGCTGTGTCCCAGTTATGTAAATTAAGGTCCCATATCGCCATCGTTTGATGTGAAGGCGTTCCACAAGAACAGGCACACAGGACTAATGAGCTTCTGGAAATAGTAGAGTTGAGGGTATCTTTAAACTTCAAAGAAATCAATTAAGTTTGACTTTGTTATATTTGGCTGGGCGTAGGAAAAGCTTTAGATACGGTAATCAGAAATAACATCTACTTCGCATTTACATATATACTGAGTTTGATTGGAGACAATTGGATGTCCTCTAAAAAGCAACCGTACACATTCATAGATTCCGTAGTTTAAAGCCATCTAGATAAGAACATCGCACACATATGTTGTAAATAATCTGGTGCCTCCCCTTTAAGAACAAATGCAATTAAAATAGCTCAGGCTCAGCACTTATGCATATAGAATATGCTCATCCAAACAGAAAGTGCTGAAATGTACCTCCTTGTGTAAACAGTAAGAAAATCTGTTATTAATTCAAGACAATTAGACTGAATGGCACATTTTAAGCTTACCGCTACCTTTAGGAACATCTGTCTGCCTGAAGAGCAAGCCCGCGTTTCGTTTCATGACAAGCCTAGCCCAGGTGCTTTAAAGGGAGGACAATGCACCCCAGTGACACACAGCTCCTTTACAAGAAGCACACACTCCGGGCAGTGAACAATACCTGTTCACGTCATTCACCACAGTGAGATGCATGTGCATCAGGCTCTGTTGCAGGAAAAGAAAACGACTCTCCCACCTGCTAGTTCGGTAGCCTCTTGATGGTTTGTTCTTTTCTTAGCACAACAGGGACATTTTGCTTATATTAGGCGATGGTGAAGTTCAAAGGCGAGAACCGTGGACAGTGCCATTTTCTTCTCCTACGATGAAGCTCATGTCTTTTTGGAATTGCTATTTCTCCAGAGCGGTGGGAAAGCTCGTCTTGGGGCAAGAGCAGACAAAGCCCTTCCACCTCTCCTCGTGACATGGGACTTCGCCCAATGTCCAGAGTACTGCAGATGGCCAGGACTCCTTCTGAAACATAAACATCAACATGAATGCGTGACAGTGCTTGAGGACACGACCACAGTCCTGTCTGGCTGACGCCGCTGCCCCGAGGCTGCCCCGGAGGTCTGGGGGTCTCCTGCACAGACTCACGGATGCCACAGCTGCGTCTCAGAGCAGGGTCTCCGCCCTCACCCCGACTTCACCTGCAGAGGAAGCAGAAGCGCCTCCACTGTGACATCCGTCCGACGCTTCCCATCGGTTTGGTTCTGCTTCCTCCCTCTTCTTAGCCTGAGGTTTTCACTCACTCACTTATTTCCCCACAACTGGTGACAGTGCATCCTCATGTCCCCAATTGGTGCTATTTGCTGCAAGGACAGAGACAGTCCAACAGGAAGGGAAATCAAAGCTGGGAAGGGCCAGAGGGGGTGTGCACCTTCATGCCATGCGGTTCTCCTCCCCGGAGGGAGGGAGAGGGGACGTGAGAACCTGTCCCCGTGGGACGAGAACCTCTCCAGAGAAAAGGTGCTGCTTGTGAAAGGGTGGCTGCAAAGCTGTCTGTCGACTGAGACACAGAACTGAGACGCCGTCAGGAGCCGTGAATGCCGCTCGGCTCCCTGCAGGACGGACCCCGCGGGGCCCTGGGCCTCCAGGCGCAAATGCTGGGAAGGGCTTGTTCGAAATCCACGAGTCTGCACACGATCTGCCTTATTCGTCTGTACAAGTGTTGCCAGCCCTTCAGGTCCGCTCCCTTCCCTGTGTTTCTAGTTGTTAGTACTCCGTGCGTCTTTGTTTTTACCTAACTGTACTCTCCTGAAGTACCTCTTTACAACGCAACTCCATCTAACGGAGTCTGTCCCTGAAATCCTGCCTGCACCGTCTTCCTGATTAATGCTCCTTAAACAGTTCAACTGTTTCTAATGTCGCTGGCAGTTCCCATGACCCTACAAGAGTGTTCCATTGAATAGAGGGTTAACCTTCAATGTTGTCGCCCCGATTTCAATGCCTTCTACACAACCCTTTCTTCTGTCAAAACATGTATTGGTTTAAGGCGAATTCATCTGAGTGATGTCAGAAAGATTGGCGACACGGGGAAAGGAAGTGCTCACCATGGAGCGGAGGAGAAAAGATGCTCAGAGGGAGAGGACGCAGCTCAGCTGCAGCCCAGGCTGGTTCACGGGTGGAGGTGGGGGGACTCCCTGCGAACGACCTTAGCAACTGCGTGATGACAGGGAGAGTTCGGGTAACAGCAGGGCTCTGCTTCCCGTGGGCTCCTGGGATGGTTTCAGGAAAGAAGAGTCTTGGGGAGAGTATGGACCCTGGCGCCCCACTGCACCTTGGCAACCATGTGCCGGGATGTGCCCCTTCCTTGAAACGTTACTTCGTGGCTCTTGGAGACACGGTTCACCAGCGTGGTGGAGAGCCAGGTTCTGCAGTAGGACCGCCTGGGTTCTCACCCTAGTTCTGCCTCTCACGAACCTGGTTTTCTAGACTTCAGTTCGCCCATCTGTGGAAGAGGATAGTAACAGTGCCTGCCGCCTAAGCCTGCTGGGATGACTAAATAACTTATCATAACACACTCAGAACAGTGTCCAGCTAATGCCTGTTAGCTTTGATGCCCCGAAAGGTTGCAGTGACCTTCAGAACAGAGGATTATTTGGCCTGATGTATTGCATCAGCTACGTGTAAGATGCATGCTCAGAAACTGCCCTCTCTTCTCAGTTACAGTGTGGTGATAACAGTCAGTGAATTCTTCAGGGAAGAGAACATGGCATCTACGCAAGTGAGCTCTGATTTCCTTTGGGATCCAGATTTTTTTTAAAGTAAGACTCATGAGAAAAGAAAGGAAGGACTTAGGAAAAGAAATGGAGGCTAGATGTTCTTACAACTCAATGAGAACGGGCCCTTCAGTTTTTGGCTCCCCCTGAACTCCTTTCCTTTAAGAAGATACTTAAGAAGCTAAATTTAAGCACAAGTTAAATCAGAGACTGGAGAGCCAGCTACAGAAGTATTTTTATACCACTTGACTCCCCTGAAGATATTAAGAAATTTTATGGCTACAGAGAGTCCAACTAGGAATTCACTGCTGAACTTGCACTTGAGGTGAAGAAAGGTGAGAAAGTTATTCCCCCCGTGTAGGGAATTATGGGGATTCAAATCTGATGGTCAATATCACTGACTTTTGTTTTCTCCCGATAAAACCACCAAAATGTGTGGAGAAGCCGTAGGGAAAGCTCTGAGGTCAGATGGGAAAATAAACAGGCATTCAAGAAAGAAATGCTAGCGGTTGGTGCTGTGAGGCTCGGAGATATTTATGTTCTGTAAGCGGAATGGGCAAAGGCTATAATGTGGTCGGTAAATCTAAATCTGCAAAGCGATCTGGAAGGACCAGCCAGGACTTCATGCTCTGTGCGTGTGTGTGTGTGCGTGTGTGTGCGTGTGTGTGCGTGTGTGTGTGTGTGTGTGTGTGTGTGTGTGTGTGTGTGTGTGGCTCAAAGTGTGATGGGTTTGAGTTGGAGGGAAATGGTTTATTGTATGTTTGTGTTTGGGGGGCAAGGAGCGCAAGGCATTGCATGTGGACCACAGAGCACTGGGAGTGAGCCTGGGAGCCACAGCTCACCTTTATCACTGTCCCCAGAGAGGACACCAGCACCAGTATCTCCAGTGGGAATCCAACACTCGCAACAGAACAGGACTGCTGGAGGGGTGAGCATCAGAGAAGCCTTTGAATTCTAAAGCTGAGGTTCTTCCAGGCCCGGTTTCGGGTAAGTAAGTGAACTCCTCAGCCAAGGAACCACCTCCCGGCTTCCTGGCCTCTCAAAGTCCACAGGCTGCTGCACGCAACCTGTTCCCATTCCACTCGTTCCACTCGGGCTCAACTAACCCTGAGTAAACTGCCTATTGCTGACAAGAACCACGTGGGCCCCTCGGGCAGGTGTGGAAGCCCAGCTGGGAGCAGCTCACCCTGTCATGAGTCCTGCGCCCAGAGCGCCCCAGCCTGGAGGGGGCTTCCTGGCCCCGGGAAACGCGCCCCTCTGCCATCCATTGGTTGCAGGAGGAGGGGGAATCCTTTCTCCCCACGTCTGCTAGCCAGGAGGTCCAGACAGATAGACAGCCACCTTGCAGTCTAGGCCTCCAGACCCCTGAGTCCTGACTGAACTAGCCGGATGTCCACGGCGAGTCCCATAGAATCTTCTAGAAGATGCCACTTCTAACTTGTGAGTCCTGCTCTTTTCTCATTGTTACGATTGAAATGAAACAACAAAAAACTTCTAACCAAGAGACTTAAAAAGATTCATGTAGCATTTCTCATAAGATAGAGTAATAATGACAAGAATATTAAACAACTAACATCAAGATTCCTAGCAAGTCCTTCATCCAGAGGAAAGGTGGGGTCCTTGTGGGACATTTCCTTCCATCACACTCACACCCTCACACCCACACTCTCACACTCACAGCATCCCACATGCTGTCACACTCACACCTCTGCATCCAATGAAATAGCGCTGGGATTAATGAGTTTAGCTTTCTCTGCGTCCCACTGCGCATGGCTTCTCTGGATGTTAGAGCATCCAGAGAACTAAGAAACCCGCCCTTTTGAGGGCCTTTCACTTGGCTTCTGCTGTCCTCTCAAGTCTCCTCATTTGTCAAGAAGGCAGACATTCCCACCTTTCTTAAAACTGAGTGGGTGAGTGGAACGCATTTATCACCATTTTTCTTTCCATTGGAACTTTAGAGATGTTTTTTGAGGGAGTTTGTTTGCTGTTTTCAACAACAGGTTGATTAATCAATTTTCGTCTCCTGGTATTCTGTGATTTATGATTTGTTTCTGTAATGTACTTTGAATTCTAGTTCTCATCAGCTAAATTATATTTTTGGATCTTAACAAAGCATTAAATTACATATGAAGAATAACACAGCTCGCCCGTCCATCATACCGTGACTCAGGCTCACCTTCATTTCTTTCTAAAAGGCAGGTGGGGTGAGAACAAAATGGAAAAACCCAGCTCATGCGCCTTCCTCATCATTTCTCTCATTCAAGGTCCACCATATTCTAGGTGTTTCACACTAAGTCTGTCTCCGGATTCCACGTGGACACCAAGGAGACAGCTTTAGAATCAACAGAAGAGGCCCATGGCCGCCCTCCAATTACTCCCAGAAGGCTGCCATTACTCGCTTCGTTCTGCCTTTTCTCACGACACCAAGAGGGCCAGCAGACAGACGGGTGTATTCTCCCAAAAATCATCAGCTTCCAGACAGAGTGGCTCCGAGGTGGGCAGGGTCGAAGCGTAATTAAAAATGAAGTCGTTCCAGCGCCTGATTCTGACCTCTTTCCCTTGGGCTCTTTCCGGAGGCTCTTTCTCCTTGTGTCCCCTGGCCATTTTGTGGCATTTTCATCGGCTCAGTGCCACCCACTCTTAAAGGCTTGGACAAACATTCAGCAGCACAGGGAAAATCAGCTTCAAGAAGTGACTGGGATCCATTAAAGGTGTGTCCTAGTCCTACAAAGTCACCGTACTTCAGAAAAATTATCATGCTTTATGCACCCCAAATGAAAGAAATATGAGATGGAGAGCAATCTATGCCAAAAAAAATATATATATATATATATATATATATATCCGGTAAAACCATTTTCTTGCTTTATCGGTTTGCAATGAGTTCAGCATATCATTTTAGTTTTCACGCTTCCCAGCGATGTCTGTCAATCTTTTTCTTCTGAAAAATTGTGTGTGAAGATAATAAATGAAATGAGATTATTCCATTGTAATTTAACGTGGACACACCAACATAGACCCAATTCTGTCATAAACTTTCAACTCATCAGAGTGTTACCACTATAATCTCCATGGAAACTTATGGGCCATATTTCCTGTATAATTTTTATATAAAGGAGCAGAGTAGAATGTACTTGATTCAATTTCGGAATCTCAGTCAATGGTGAACTATCTAAATACAATTTGTTTTATTTCCTTGCTGCACCATGTGCTTATGTGCTATGAGTTGAGGGAGCTCTGAATCACGGCAAAAGTTTGGCCTAGGAATTAGAAAGTGATGGGTTCTAACAGTCAAGGGAAGTCATCACTACACTGCAAATTTCAAGTTATCATCAGTAAAATGGCCATACTGTTAACACCTAACATTGTAAAATAACTCGACGCACATTTTTTTATAATTCTTAGCATCACAGAATGACCAATATCTTGTTATTGTTATTCTTGTGCCTGCCCAAGGTGTGACTAAATGGAAAAATAAGCCAGGTGAGTGACAAGGGGCATCAAAATAGCACCACTGGTGTTAAAACAGGTGTGTGGATGGTTCAGCTTTGTGGCATGAACACATCCAAGTATGAGGGAGCGGAGGGTAAGCCTTACCTCAGGGAACACAGAGGATCCGAGTGGACAGCAGATCATGTGTGTGCGTGTCACCTCTCATGGGTGTGGCGTGCCACCTCTCATGGGTGTGGCATGTCACGTCTCATGGGTGTGGCGTGTCACCTCTCATGGGTGTGGCGTGTCACCTCTCATGGGTGTGGCGTGCCACCTCTCATAGGTGTGCCCCTTGAGATCCTCCTTCACCTGTTCATGTGCTGCTCGCCGGGAGACCAATCTGGATGGATGAAGACCCAGCTCTCTTCCTCCCTGAGTTCAGTCAATGAATGGGGAGCCGTAGCCATAATTCAAAGAGAAAACAGTGAAAGGCCAAGGTATTGGTCACCCCGACTTTCTCTCTGAAGGGTACCTCCAACTTGTGGAGTCTCTTCACTTCTTTACAAGCCAACCAATCATGCCTGATGCTGTCAGCCAGTGTTCTCCAGGGAGCAGAAGCAGTGGGCTCCCGTGGTATGTGGGCCCCGGGGTGGTGGGAGCCAACCAGCCCAGCAGCTGCAGAGCAGGGGCAGGGCAGGTGGTTGGCATTCTCAAGGCTGATGCCCATCTGGAGAGCGAGTTTCTTCCTCCTCGGAAAAAGGTCATCTTTCCTTTTAGAGGTTTCAGCTGATTGGAAGAGGCTCGCTCACATTTTATAGGGTCATCCACTTTATCCAGAGTCTACTGATTTAAACGTGAATGTCAACTAAACAATAACTTCACAGGGCCATTTGATGGGACCCCAGGATACAGACACTTGAATTGTAATTCTGAGATTGGATTGGTCATATGCATAATCACAGATAATAAAAGAACTCACATGACACCACTGAATGTAATGTAAAGCATACGTTCTGTGTGGGAGGAGAGGAGATGGGTGATTTATGACATAGGCTGGCCTCATTTAATTCTAATTACCATTGTGGTGGCATGAGATGAATTTCAGGTGGAGGTCGCGGTGATAGTAGCTCAAATCGCTGTGATGTTTAATTGCTGAGGAAATGATAGCACACATAGAGAAAAGAACAACGTAAAGCCCAGAGCACTCACTTAAGGAAGCTCAAGGCCACCTCAAAGGCTCCCACGGTAACCACGAAGAAGGCTCTCATCTCCAAGGTGGCTTTGAAGATGTCCCAGGCAGACAGAGCTGAAAGATAGGCTTGGAAGCTGACTGTAAGGTGCTTTAACTGGGGCTTTCTCCTCACTCAAAATGCAGAGGCTGAAAGCAGGGCTCTGGTGAGGAAGTGCATTTGGGGCAGAACCTCACAGGTCACAGGTCAAGAAAAGGGCAAGGAAGGGACAGCCAGCAGAGCTGTGTGGCATGATGGCCATTGCCAAGGACTGAGGTTGATCTCACTGGGATGCAGAACTTGGTAGAAGGCAGCTCAGAAACTCTGCACTCGAGGGGTGAAGAGATGGAATATTTAGATACCACCTCCCAGCCTCCGTCAGCAAGGTGGCGCCACTCTGTGTGAACTCAATCGGAATCCTAGGTTAGTGTGTGCAGGGGACCAGGCGTATGTATCAGGGCACGGAAGCTGAGCAGAAAGAATGCCTCTGGATGTGGCAATGGGACTGGATTCCATGATCACAGGAGACGTAACAGAGCCCAGAACGGTGAAGGTCAAGTGTCCACACTGAACCGTCAGGGACAACGTGGCAAAATCACTGCAATAGCCCAGTAGAGCCCAGTGTGAATCAGAGTTCTGAGCAACAGGAGTCCGTGCAGGGCTATTAGATTTAGGAGAAAAGAGCACAGAATGAGCAGTGAAATCTGAATTTCAGATAAATGGCATACTTCTTGATGTAAGCATATTCCTCGCCACATCTAGCTAAAAACATCTGTGTTTATCTGAAATTCCAGCTTAACAATGTGTCCTGCATTTTCTCTGGCAACCCTGCATCTGTGGCAAAATAATAATAATGCCCCATGGAATGAAAATAATTGCCAAGCTGCTAAAGTGTTTCGCACAAACTTCTGCTGATTTCCAGAGGCCAATGGTTCCCTCGGTGAGCAATGCTTCACTCACTCCATCTAAGCATGAGTCCCAGTTGGACCGTGGGTCCATCCTGTGGTTATTTTGTCCATCCTGGAAAATAGCATCTGCCACCTGAGTTCCCTGGTCCACAGAGTGAAGGTGATTATGGTAAGAAAAGCCCAAGGGAAACCACTGAGATGAACACTTTGCACATCAAAATATAAACTGAAGGTACAATGGTATCCCCGGGGAATTTTCAGAAGTTATTGCGACCTTTGCTGCTAATTCCTGCCACGCTCTCAGGCACCTGAGTAGCCGCGTGCATGGCCTGGATGGTGTGGAACTGCCTCTGGGACGGACGCTGGGGGAGGGGCGCTTCTGGCCTCCGAGGGCTGCCGGACAGTATCCAGCCACCAAGTATGGGACGTGGAGACGTTCATGGGTGGATTTTCTCCAGACCGCCCTCCTAGTTCCTGCAGGAAATTGGCACGGCCTCCCACACCTGGCCTTGCCCTGGGCCTGGACACGCCCACCAGGAAGGACATCCAGAAGCCTGTACTTTCAGAGACCGTGGAACCGCTTTATGATCGTCCTCACACATACGTCACAGTAGAAGTGGACCCCCAAGCCGGTCTCCAACGCCCTCTACACCCAATATGTTCTGCAAAAGCTGAGAAAAGCCAGCATGGTGCTAACCTAACTTATGATACACCCAGCCAATACGTTCATGTGCACTTGCAGGTGCCAGCATCACCCGACGTCCGAGCTATGCTAAGACCCTCGAGTTAGGCTGACTTAGCTCATGTTTGTCACTTGAGAGCAAATTAAGGTGCATGCCTTTTCCTTTTAGCTTAATATACAAGCATAGCTCATAAATAATTGCATCCGTTTTTCAAATCCCTACCCATTAAGTTATGTTCTTTTCCAAATTTTGTCCATCACAAAAGCAATAATTTCTTTGCAAAATGTGCTTAAACTCCTCATCTCTTGAGGACAGTTTGCATTTTCCATCCTTACTAATGTTGTGAGCGTTCTTTAATACTTATCAACAGGAAATTGCATTTACTTCAAGTCTGTTCCTTTCACCGTTTAATTAATTAAGAAGTTAATGAATATCAGGCATATTGTTGGCCTCTGACACTTCATTAAATACTTCCTTCCTGAAGACACTCTCATTTATTTCAGTTGTTATTAACGGTCTTTGAACTTCAGTTCTTTTTAATGTCAAAACTCATATTTAACCCACATTAAATTAATTTTTCAGGTGGAACTTTATACAAAGGCTATTGCATTAATTATAGCTCAAGACTCCTTTGTTGTCTTCTAATACCTGAGTTAGGTTGGTTTTTTAATATCTTTAAATTCTAGATATACCTTCGAAAATTCAAAAGTTTTGCCAGGCACTTCTTCTCAGCCGTTTTTATAAAGTATCTAAAGTTTTATATTTAACATAAGAGACATTTAATGCAATTCGCTGCCAGTCATGACTGGTTGACTGAAAATTCTCACTCCCTCCTTGACTTGCCAGAACCGTCACCGCCTCTGAAGCACACAATGTCTTCAATATCGTTCTTTCATGTCTCTGTTCTGTCTTATATGGTTCCTCTTTCTCAGGCCTCATACCTCTGGGCATTTGAGGGTAGTGTTCTCCTCATTCCCCACAGCTGCTTCCAGATAACACAGTTCCCTCTCGTTACACAACTAGGGACTATGTGAAGAGACGCCCCGTGTGCCACCTCAGCTTCTGCCACAGGCCGTGACAGACATGACCCCAAGGAGCCAGCTCCCTCGTCCTGCTTTTGTCCTTCCTCCCCTACCTGACCTCAGGCCTGACCTTGGATGTACGTTTGCCTTTGGGAACACAGGGACCGTGACACAAGTAGAGGTGTGGAAAGCACTCGCTCAGGGAGGCTGATTCTCTCTCTTGGGAGGGGCCCGAGCTGCCGGCGGGAGGCAGGTGTCCCTACAGCTCGTACCAGCAGTCAGCTGAGTCACTCAGGTCCCGGTGCCACCCACCGCACCAGCACCCCTGCCATCCGGTTCCATCTGTACTGGAGGTTCCAGGTAAGACCAAGAGAAGACCGGCCAAGCAAGCCCGGCCCCATAACGTGCAGACTAGCAACAGATGAGAGGCGGCAGTGGTGGGCCCTGAGGCATCACACTCCTTCCGTAGTGACCGGGACTCGTATCTGCACGGGAAGTAGGGGCATCGCGTGTTTGGGGACCCCCTTCCCTCCCTTCCTCATCATGCACGACATCTGTGCAGCTGCGCGCGCTCCTTCTCATGCTGAACAGGAGACAGGCGTCCTTCCTCCTCTCCGGATTTGCTTCTCCCGGGGTGCTCTACACCCCTTCCTCTTCCATCTTCTCTCTGCCATGTCCCCGTGTTCTATCTATTAAACTACTCCTCCCTGGCATCATCTCGGTCTGCCACCTTCTCTGCTCAATGAATCCTAGAAGCTGATTGTTAAGAACATTTCTCGGTAGCCCCTTCACTCAATAACACCCCTCTCTAGCCTGCACAGGTCCTTCCACCCCCTGCTCATGTTTGTGGCAAACTACTACGATTAACCTCCTTAAGAGAGCTGCCCCCAGGACTCCATTGAACACTCTAATTCATTAAAAACTTCGAAGCACACAATTGATTTCTGTCCCCCTACTTTACCCAAACTGCCTTTTCCACGTCACCAACAACCTCCGTGTGGCCAGATGTAAGTATGGTTCTCTCTACTCGTCAACGGAAATGCTACCGTTTCAACAAGAGGGGGAAACATGCTCTTTTCTGACAATCAAATCTATCGGCACACTGTCCGCTTCCCCGCCAGCCCCCTGGGTCTCATTTAGTCTCTTTTCTGGCGTCTCTGTCCTGCTCAGCGTCCCCACGTGCCCACACTCGCTCCTGTGCCTGCACCTTTCCTTTCCCATTGTGTCGCCAGGTTATCTCAGCCTCCTTGGCTTATCTGGTCTCTGATGTTCATGTCCTGATTCCTGGCTCTTATTTCCGTAACCTAACATGCCCTCTTGGATGTCGTTAGGCACCCAGAACTATCACGCCCGAAAGAGAATCCTCTCACCCCAGCCTCAGCTCCGAACCCTCTGGCACCCCCGGAAATGGAGGCCCACCCACTCGGCTGCTTAAGCGCCCAGCAGGGAAGCCGTTCCCCATCCCCCTCTCTCAGTCAGGTTTTCAACAAACCCCCTCACTCCCCACTTTAAGACCTTATTCCATTGGAGTTGTTGTTACTGAAGTCCGTTCATTCCTCCCATTTAGCTTCTAGTCCAAGAGGAGCCCTGGCACAAGCGTAGGTGATGTTTAGCTAATGACAGAGCAAAACCATCAAAACCAGCGTGTCCCCACTTCTCCGGCTGCTGTTCGGCAGCCTGCAGCCATCAACACTTGAGTTATTATTATTGTTATTATTATTATTATTATTATTATTATTATTATTATTCTGGCATAAAGGGAGGAGAAGCCACTAAGGGCAAAGTGTGCAAATAATGGAAAATATAAGAGAGACTTCTTCACAACCAGAGCACAGACGAGCCTTGGTAACACTCAGGGTCTGAGCAAGAGAAAATGGCCAGGCTTTAGCCCGGTCCCATGAATGCAACGAACTGGCCGGGGACCTTTCGCAGGATCGGGGAGCCCACAGGAGACGGGACCCCTGGGAGGCTGGACACGGAGCTCCGGCTGCAGAGCCTTCCTCACCCTGCGTTCCTAGCAAATGCTAAAGGGAGCCGCCGCGTTCACAGGCTTCAGCTGCTGCTGACGGACCAGAGCCTGGAACCCGAGCATGTCTGTCCAGGCGCAGACGGGAAAGGCCCATCTCAGCGACACGAGGAGTGAGCATGTGGAAGTGCGGGGTGTAGCGAGTCTAGAAGGTGCAGCCACGTGCCGCCGTGAGCAGGAGGGGAAGCCGCTTGCTCACTTTGCACAAACGCCAGAGCCAAGCTGAACGCCGCTGAGCAGACCGGCCGGCAGGAAGCAGCCCGCTGCCTAACAGACAGCTGTGAAGCGGAGAAGCCTCTCCGTGAGGCCTTCTCAGATCAGAAGTACGCGAAAAGGCAGCAATAAAACAAACACAGCGATGAAAAGGGAACGCGTCTTAAGTGGGGAAAAAGAAGGACCATGGTGAGAAGAAAATAATTTGATGATCAGGACAAACTGTGAGTTAGAAGCAACTTAGCAATGTTAGGAGGCAAACTAGACAACAATGAAAACTGAATTACTCCCCTGGTTTGACTTAATTTCTTCAAATAAGAAAAACAAAACAAAACATAAGCAAATAGGAAGAGAAGATTTTAAATGAGGGGAAAAGTCTACCCAATATAAAGTTATGCTTGACTTGACAAAACCCAATGGATGACAGAAAATATGCTTCTCAGACATATTTCTTATATAAAATTAAGAGATAATTAAATCTGAAAATTAAAATGTATCATTATGTTCCCTGATCAACCAATTCAATCTTAAGAGTTGGTGACCGAGTTTCAAAAATAAACCAAGAGTTCTTCAGACCTACGAACAGAAATAACGTCTCTTACATGAAGAAAACGCTTAGATTAAGCTGGGACTAGTCAAGGCCACTTTGGATCCATCAAAAATGTCCCTGCCTCCTGAATGTTGGTGTCTGAATGCTGGTCCTCAGGGTCCCTTGATACCTTTAGACAATCAGTACTGTCTGATACTCCCACATGTAGCCACCCCGGGCTTCAATTCTTTCCCCCAATCAAACTTAGTTACCTCACTGCTTCCCTCTCTCGCTCTCTCTCCTCTCTGTCTCTCTCTCCTCCGTCTCTCTCCATCTCTGTGTCTCTCATCTCTCTCCTTCTTCTTCTTCTTCTTCTTCCTCTTCCTCTTCCTCTTCTTCCTCTTCCTCTTCCTCTTCCTCTTCCTCTTCTTCTTCTTCTTCTTCTTCTTCTTCTTCTTCTCTCTGTCTGTCTGTCTCTCTCTCTCTGCAGACGATGACCATGACATTTCTTTCACAAAGGAAACTGGGGCCCATGGGTCTAAGTTACCTCAGCTCCCCATCCCTAATCACGGACGTGTCCTCACAGCTGCAGCGATCCTGTCCGCATCGCCTCTTCTCCAGGAAAGGCGCCACTTCCTGCGCACGGCCCTCACCCTTCAGGGGTTAGCCACCCACGTCCTCTCTGGCTCCTCCCGCTGCCAGTGCAGAGCCTCCTGCGTCCTCTTTGGTCTGGCCTAGAACGTCCCCGTCGTCATTCCTGCCTTCCTCGCCCACCCTTCTTCCTCCTCACCCTCTTCCCTGTCCACGAGACCCCAACTTGCAGCCAAACACACCTTCCTGAAGATCCCCCAACAGACAGCGTCTTGCCTCACACTGCCTGCTCTCCTTGAGTTCACCCCACATCTATATGATTTCATAATGTAGTCCACGAGGTCATGAATCTATAAGAATTCTTGATTATTTTGGATAGAAGTATCCCTTCTATTCATTATATTTTGCTAAACCTAGCCACAATTAGATAGTATGAGCTTTTACGACACGTGACACCTTTTTGTTGAAAAATCTAACCTCTTCTACTGATGTTTGAAGACGCTATTCTGTGTTCCTCTATTTCCCTGATATTATCACAGAGGGAACCCCTGGGGACATCATTAGAGGGGACTGACAACTGCGGTACAAAGAGATGACATCACGGAGTCACATGTCTGATGTGTGACAATATCAGCATTCTGAACGAGGCTCCTCAGATTGTCACACGAAGGCCCTTTTCACTGTGTTGTGTGATCTCACGGAAAGGAAATTATTTGTCAATCATTTGGTTTTGTGTCTAAATGCAGTTCAACTACAATGGTCAGGAAAAGAAGTGGAACGACAGGTGTGAGGAGGAATGAGCCGCCCTCTAGTGCAGACACTGGGCATCTTTGTCTGGACATAACAGAGTCTTAATTCCAGGGTGACTTTTGTTTGCTTTTTATCCTGAAGAGTATGGGCTGGGCAGGGAGGGGAATCTACATTCACACTTCACAATGTCTTCCTGCTGAGATAGTACACAGGTGTTTTATTATTTATAACAGGCAAAAATTCAATATGAGTGAAAGCCCATATAAATATGTATTGGGTTATTAAGCCATGAGATTTAAATCCCTATCTGATAACTTAAATTCTGAGTGATACATGCCAGAATATTCAAAATATCCATTCAACAAAGTTTTGCTTGCTGAAGAGATGAGAAAATGAATTCAAAATGTAAGAGACAAAATTCAAGGAATGTTGAGTACCTAATCACAGAGCAAGAAGAAAGAATTACGGGTCATTTACACAATTGCTTCTGGTTTATCAGAATCAGATGATAAGACTTCTTTTATGTCTTTTCTTTCCTTTTATTTTTTGGGGAAAATACCATAAATTTTTTATCTATTGCTTTATATTTATGTCTCCTCTCAAAATCTTTCTATTAGCAGATAGTTTAGTCGTCTTTTTTTTTTAATGTTGCAGAATACTGATGGTGTTATTGAAGAGTGTGTTTTTAAATCATTTTTTATTACTGTCCGATTTTGCCTCTATATTCCATGCACAAAGGGCTTGCAAGTGTTGGCAGTCCCCCGCGAGTGTAGACGTATCCACTCCAGAATGAAGAATTCACTGTCTTTGATATCCTCATGCCTTAGGTGGTGTTTAATGAGAGTTCCAGCAAACCTAGGTTCAAAGCAAGGTTTCACCATATGCCTTCTCTATGATGCCAAAGGTTTGGAAACACTTGTGAGCTCTGATTTCTGTAAAGTTCTTAAAACACAATCTCCAACACAGAGTTGTCCTGCAGATTAAAGGAAATCCAGACACAGAGAAGAGGAGCAAAAACAAGACCGATGCTGACCCTCCAGAGTAAGTCTGAGAGCCAGTGGTTCAGAGTGAACAGTATGGGTCTGAGGCAGCCAGCTGTTAGCTTGGTTCTCCACACAGCCACATATTCCTTGTGTGTAAATAAAGTCATACATCAAATAAGATGCATTTGTCTATAAAACGACACTATCAATAGCACGGTCAGAGCAAGGACTGCAGAGCCCTGGGCGTGACAGTGAGCACTAATAAGTGCGCACTCGTTTTATCTCTTTGTAATTAAAATCATTGACTTCTTAAAGTTAATAGACCATCAGGGCATTCTTTAGACCCTTTAGGAAAATTTAAATGTTAGTTTTGTCATTTTAATGGCTTATACTGGTCACAAAAATATATATATACTTATAAATGCCCCTTTATATCAACATTCAAGATATGAATTCTTTAAGAACAAAACTAATGACTCAGAATAAATAAATGAGATATTTTTGAGGTTGAATTTGTTAATAATAATGAAAAATCTCTCTCACAAAAAGTGCTCCATAAATAGTTGCTAAATAAATGAATGGCAGATAATTTTACACGTTCAAAGTTTACATTTCCATTTGTTTGGGACAAGTGTCAGGAAATTGGTAAGTCATCACTTCATTCCTCAAGTCTCCAGAGGTTTCCTGAGCTGACCCACGCCTCCCGAGTCACAATGTGATGTGGAAGCTCCAATAAAGGGAGGGAATGGGTTCACGCTGACAAGTCGCATCTCTATGTCCAGCTTAGCTAATATAGCCCGGTTCTGTAGTCACTTGATTCTCAGTCTCTCAGTCTCATGACTAGTTTCTAAATTCTATAAGAATGGGGAGGATGTGAATGAATATTCATGACCTGTGTGATGTTTGGAACAATCACAAGGGACACTATCATACAAATGGATGAAATAATATATACCTCAGTAATTGCAGGAACTAATACTAGATACTTATTATGAGACTGTGTGTATCAGGCTTAGCCAATTAAGCAAATAACACAAAAGATCTCCACGTGTCTGGGACTCATTCTTGTGCCTAGAGTGGCTCTTTTATAACCACCCTCATTATAAAGCCATTTAGAACTTATATCAACGTTTACTTTCAAGTAAAAAGTCGTACTTCTATGCTTGAGCATTCACAAAAGTAAATGAGCAGATGGTCACAAATGCATCTTCTTTTTCCTAAAGGATAAATATTGACTAGTATTTCACATAGTTATAAACTTTTAAAGTTTATTGGAGAGAGATCTATACACATTGCCATTTGTATCAACACCAAAAAATTCAATACTTAGGTATAATTCTGGCAAAATACATACAAGATTTCTTTTAAAAGTATACATCTCTGATGAAAGAAATGATAGAAAGACTTTAAAAATGGAGAGGGAGCCTGTATTTATAGATAGCAAGACTCAAAATTGCCAAGATGTCAGTTTTTCCCAATATCATCTATAGATTTGATGCAGTGTCAATAAAAGAAAATAAAAATAAAAAATAAATTAAAAGAAAAAAAAACCCAAAAAACCTAGCAAGTTATTTGTGGACATCAATAGCCTGTTTCTGAAATTTATACAAGGGGGAAAAAGAAAACGGAATAGTCAATGCAATATTGAAAGAGAATAGTTAATTTGGAGGACTGGCACTCCCCACCTCAAGACATACTGTAAAACCACAGTAATCAAAACAGTGTGGTCCTGGGGGGTGGGGGGGGGCAGGTGAAACGTGGAATTTGGAATTTAAAAGATGACACACTGCTGAGAATGTGGAGAAACTGGATCACTCCTTCATCTCTGGGGGGAACGTAACATGACACAGCCACTCTGAAATAGGGGATAGCCCTTTCTTATGGAACTAGAAATGAGCTTAGCATTTCATCCACTGATTGCACACTTGTACATTAATTCTAAAAAAATAAAAATTAAAAAATGATGGAGAAGCCAGGATGGCTCAGTGGGTTAAGCCAAGCGCTCACTTTGCAGCACCGGGGACCGAGGATCAAGTCCCAGCCCCGGCCCTTGTGGACCCACATGCTGAGCTGGGGAGCTCCCCCAGTTCAGTTCTCTCTCTCTCTCTCTCTCTCTCTCTCTCTCTCTCTCTCTCTCTCTCTCTCTCTCTCTCTGTCAAAAACAATTTTAAAAAATTTTAAAAAAAATGAAAGCTTATTCTCACATAAGGACATGTGTATAAGAATAAGCCTGGCAGCAGTATTTTTTAATAAGCAAGAAGTAGTAATGCCCAAGTGTCCTTCAGGGTGCATCCATACCATGCGGTACTGCTGAGCAATAAATGGAATGGGCTATCGATATACATGACAACTTGGATGGATCGCCAGGAAATTATTCTATGTGAGAAGAGCCAATCAAAAGTTGATAGATTGTGTGATTTCATTCATATTGCAATTTTGAAATGACAAAATTATAGAAATAGGAAAACAGTTTAGTGATGGGCAAAACTTGTAAAGCAAGCCCGTCAAAAATCAAGGCTGCCTCACTGCCAAAAATGGCAGCAGCTTAACACTTTTCATGGCATTTTTTTTTTTTAATGTCTGTTGGTGAATCCAATTTGGAGGCTTCTGAGGCACCTTCTCAGGTATCGATGAGAGGCAAAAAGGAAGCCCAGTAAGCTCACATCGTTGCTGTTACTCCTCAAGTTCCAAGGCCCCTCGGAGCCCCCTTCTCCTTCCCAACCTTCATAGCCCCCACGTCTGTTTGATGTGCTATGTGGAGGGGTTTTTAGTTGTAAGAGGAAGATTTGGGAGAAACAAGGCTACTCCCTATGGACTGGAAACAGAACTCTTACGTCTTCTTAAAAAAAACAATAATCTGCTTCTTCTGTCCTTGTTGTCACTATTATATTACATCAATCTTAGGCCATGAAGACATTGGAACGTTTTCGAACCCCTACAGGCTCATTGCTGCATTTTCTAGACCATGTGGCTTCCCACATTGTGAGAATTGAGTATCAGACTCTTGAATTAATCTATGATAAGCCCTCTTTATATCTGAATTCTAGAGAATTTATAGATTCTTTTTTCTAATGACAATTTTAATGGTATTAAAAAAAAATTTGTGTAACAGCTGTGAAACTGGATTTTTATTTATAATTATATTCCCATAAAGAATCACAAGTTAATTCACTTGTAACCGGAAGACTGTTATTAGCAATATTGACAACCAGGTTACAATTTTCCGCTTTGGGAAGAGCCCGGGTGGAGAGTGAGGGCTGGGCCGGGATGTTCGCGGTGACAGAAAGGAAGGTGGTGAATGCAGGGAGATGCCAGAACCATGGACTTCAGAGTCACAGGAACACGGACTTGAATCCCTCTTCAGTCCTGCTTGACTGCCTGTCCCCAGGCCCTTGCTTATACCCTGCAGTGTAATTTCTTCCCGGCTAGAATCACAATAACGCTGTGAAACATGGTGCATCTAGCCACGCTTTCTTTCCCAAGGCCATATCCTCGCTAAGATTTTCTGTCCCATCATGGGAAAGTGGTTTACCTTTACTCACTTGTACCCTATGCCTCACTTAGCTGCAGTTTATATGGATGTCAGCACCACAGAAGAGGGGCAAACATACATATGCAAAGCAGCTCCCCAAAATATGCAGATGGAGACCAACATGAACCTCTCCAAGACCCTCTGCCAGCCACTTTGGGAATGAAGAACACCTGATGTCATACGACTACATTTGTTAATGCAAAACTAAAGAGGGCTGCAAAGCCCGCTCTTTAATAGTCCTCTCCTGCTGTCCAGGGGTCTGCACTGCAGAACCGATCATGGAAGCAGAGCCCGGCTCATTTCCAGGAAGGTAATGAGCTTCCCCAGCTGCTGTGAGGGGCAACGTACCCTTAAAGAGGAAGACAGAGCTACTCTGAACACCTGTGCTGATTTTCACCTTCTGTCTCCCCTGCTCGGTTCCTCAGAGGCTGCCTTTCTAGCATGTAAATTATGGCCACTGAAAAGCACATTCGCTCTAAGTGCTACTTTCCCGTGTTTGAACAGCGACCTGCAGCTACTGCTGGGGTGGTTGTGAATAGCGGCCTGCAGGTCCCTGACAAAGCTACGCTGACACTGTTATTAGCAATTGCCAGGGTCATTTTTCAAACCCTTTTCTGGTGTAACTCTCTTTCTTCTTCCCTTTAAAAACGCCCAGGCATAAAAACGAACAATAAATACTCCAGGCTACAATAAAAACTTAATTTGCTCATTCTAAATGTAAATGTACATAGATTGCTGAGATAAAATTGGCATTTTAATTAGACATTGTGAGGGAAAAGGCTGGTTTTCATTGAATATTTCCAAGTTAAATGGCATGGCACATGGAGTAGCCCAATCAGTCACTCCTGGAAGCTTGATGATCCTGGATAAATGTGAAAATTTGTGCTGCTCCATCATTAGTTTAAGTATCATTAAGCCTTTTAAAACCCATTTCTGCTTATTATAGTTTACATATTAAAATGTATTTACTGAGATCTTGGATTACTTCGAGCATGAGAGGAAAAGGTCAGGCAATAGATTAAGCGTGTGGGAAGGGACAAGGTCCCTACCAATGGGGACTTGGAGTTGCTCGCCAGTCTTCCTGTGCGGCCTGTCCCTGTCCCTGTCCCGTGGCCAGTCCTGGGTGTGGGGAGGACGGTGCAGAGTCACGTCGCCCCTGACACATGGTCGTGCTCCTGCTCAACACCCGACAAGAAGGGAGGATTGTGATGCGTGTGGCAGGCGGACTGGTGTAGTGGAGGCTCTCTCCCTGGGCGTCACCTCTGTGCCTGTTGGCCCTCCTGCAGCTCCATTGCTGTCCCTCCAGCTCAAATGGATGTCTGGGTGACGCTCTCCTTTCCTCCTCTCAGTTGTCACAGAACAGCCGGGAAGGGAAAGCATCCAACAGTGTCGGCGCTGCCTTTTGTGCTTGGAAATTGGGACTGAAGATGTCTGGGTGACATAAAGGTAATCCACAAGTCAGAGGGAAATAAACTAATATGACTGTGTTGAGAAAAAGAGAAAAAATTTGAAATTCTTTTATTTCACTAGGAAAAACCTACATGATGATGGAAGTCAGAAAAAAATAAGCTGTTGAAAATCTTGAAAAGAAAACACATGCAATGATCACTATCTTTAAAAAATTATTTTTAAATCCTTCCAATTCTGGGAAAGATGAAAACCAAAACAAAATCATCAGCAATGACTAAAAAAGTGTGAAATTAAAAAAAATCTGATTCTTGAATTATATTAGTCATAAAGATAAATTTAAATGGAAAAATCCATTTAAAAATCTAATTTTTAAAGTAACAGAATTCAAATAAATAAGATTTGTGAGATTCGCACCTAAAGTAATGTTATATAAAATTACTTCTCAAATATATGATTATCAAAACTGTATCATTTACAGAATAATAAAAATAAGATATATAATTCTAATAATACTCTTCAGACCAAGTAAAACTTTTAAAAATAGACCAAATCATTGTTTTAAGTTGTTGGTGGAAAGTTTCAATGTGAAAACAATGGCACAAACAAAAAATATCACAACTTCACCCGTATGTAAAAATTGTTAGAAAGACCATATGTAATAAGAGACTTTAATTGTCATGTGCGTAAAGTGACATTTCAGTCAAGGATGGACGGTCTATATGAGGGTGAGTCCCATAAGATTACGATGGAACCGAAAAACTCCTTTATCACCTACATATTGCAGCAGCCATAATGTCACAGCACAATGCATTACACAGAGGCTTACCATGGTGTTGCGACTGCCTACGTATTCAGTACAGTCACGTGCTCTGCAGGTTTGGAAAGTAAGATCCGCTGGGTCATATGTTAACTGTGTTTAATTGTTTGAGCAGTGATTTCTCTACGCGTCACCAGCACTTATCTGACTTTTTGACTGTAACCATCCAAATAATGTGTGTAAAGTGGCATTTCACTGTGGTTTTGATTTGAATTTCCCTGACGACGTCTGTCAGGCATCTTCTCATATGCTCAATGACCATTTCTACATATGCCTTGGAGAAATGTCTGTGTAGGTGCTTTGCCTACTCCTTAAGTTGGTTTTGTTTGTTTTTTATACTATTAACTTTTAAGAGTTCTTTATATATTAAGATGCAAGACCCATACAAGTATAAAGTCTTATAAGATACATGCTTTGTAATTTATTTCCATTCTGTGAGTTCCTTTTCTACTTTTTTGATGGTGTCATTTGAAGCACAAAATTGAATTTTGATCAGTCCCATAACTTCGGTGAATTCATGTCACCATGCACTCCTGAAGTTGAAGCTTCTGAACATCATGGAGATGCTGAAGATGGGACGTTTGGGCGCTGTCACCAGTGAGGTGGGGAGTCTGGGTCCTTCCTGCGTCCCTGAGCTGGCTGGCCCCATGTGACCACTCGCGTTCCTGCTGGGACCAGCTCTACTCTGTTTGCTCTCCCATCAGCACCACTAAATCATTTCAATTGCATTGAAATTACTAAACAAGTTGATGACAAGCATATTCAATAAAGAAGCATATTGATTTACAGAGAAAGCATGTCAGTGAATGACATGCCAGATGTCAGAAAGTTCCCACATCTAAGTTTCATAAAGCTAGTTTGAGGCAGTGAATTATTTTCATAACAAAATACACAGCGATCCAAACACATCGGTTCGTGGGAACTGGAAGAGTAATTCTCTCGTGTGAATCAGGACGGGCCAGGCTATTTCTTGCCCAGCAACAAAAGACTCCAACGAGGCAGGAACTTAACAGTCCTTCTTGCTCATACAGGGTAGACTGAGTCAGGCTGACTCTCCGGGCAGCTTTTCTCCATCAGGGTCAATAATTGTTGTGCTTTTCCGTTTTACCTGAAGACTCTACTGGACCAAGCTAGTAGAAGAGGCTGGGACATTTGAGGAGTTCACTCCCTCCCCTTGGATGGGGTTCACACCGCGGGTGTTCACATGTGTTAGTCAGTGATGGTTACAGGTTTCCTCTTCACACCAAGAGGGCTGAGTGGCCTGACCTCTCACACATCTAGAACAGGAAGAAGCAGCAGCTATCCGTGAGCACCGGTAGCGTTGGCCAGGATCCTTCTGTCCATTTGGATTTTTGACCTAGAGAACTTATTACTCTCCCCACAGACAAGTAACTAACCACTTACTAAAAATGTTAGCAAAAGAAATGATCAGACTCTTTGTTGGCATTCACAGGCAACTACACCCAACTCTCCCTGGTCCTAACAGCAAATATTGTAACAGCTCTGGGCAGATAAGTTATGTCCTATAACTTAATGTGCCAATTAATTAGAAAAATATGATGACTCTTTGAAACAGTACCACAGTGTTTAATGTTAAACATAACTAATTAAATACATTTTTATCAACCTTTCTTCCAGAAAACCCATAAGACTACCATAATATTAATTATAGAATATGTTAATACTTGCATTAAAAAATGTACATACATTCATTCTACTATGCAGAAGAGATAAGAAACCATTAACTTCCAAAGAGGAAAAATGAATGCAAGGAACACCAGGAAAGCATAACTGCTTTCTTCTATAACTTTTGTAGTTTTTATCCCAAACTTGCCTTCATTGTATTTAAAAGAATAAATTAGTTACTAATAAAATTTTGAAATACCCTCACTATCTGAAAAAAAAAAGGAGGAAGAAAAGAAAGCATAAAATCATTTAGTTTTATAAAAAGTCTTGTAATTTTTGTTCCAAGAAATCATCTATGGGGGAAAGACATATAAAATTGTATTTATGACAATACTTAAAATAGAAAGTAGAGACATGCATCGCTTTCCTTCTGGCTAGTTACGTGGAGCATTTGAACAGTCTGCTCTTTAAAGCTTTCCGCCGTCCTCGCTTGCAGAGTGCTAGGAAGGACTCTAATGCGGCACAAATGCGTCCTTGTAAGATATGCTTATCAAGCCGTATTAAACAGGGCATATCATATTTCCCTCCCAACTTCTTCTTCAAAGGAGGTTACAATATTCTAAATCAGTTTTAAAGTATATACTTAGTATACATCTTAAAATTTTTATATGTTGTCACATAAAGGGGTTTTTATTGACAGAAGAAGATGCACTTTATACTTAAACGCCACTTCTGGCTCTCTGAATCTGGATACTCATCCAACATCTTTGTCTGGAATGGAAGAAATTACTTTTATCTACATGCCACCCGGGGGTGACAGGTGGCAGAAGCCATTTTTCCTTGTTTTTCACTCTCCCTAAAGATAAGTTTCCATTTTGTTTTCTGAGCTCCGGAATCATGTTCTCGTTTATATCTTCAGGTTTTTGCTTTTGGTCCAAATAGGCCAATTTCATCTTTGACATTGACTTTTTAATAAAATTTTACCAATACATAAAGTATCTAAAGCGCACAAGTTTTAAGGGTGCGGCATGACACATTCTTACAAAGAACACACTAACTGCATCATGCCATAAATCTACACGCCACCACCTTCCAAGTCTCCCCTCCCACGACTTCCCATCACCTCTCCCCATCTTCAGCGACAACTCCCCACAGATAACTCAGGGTGCAGAGGGCTCCTTTATGCCCATCCCTGTGGTTTGGCTCGGGGGCCCACAAACCACCTGGGCTGCTGAGCAGCCACGAGGCCTGGTCCTCAGCATGGATAGGGTCTTTCTGGTCATTGTACGCTGACAGCCCGTTATGCTTCTCTTCAGAGTTTATGAAAACTTCAAATGCAAATAGGTGGTCAAATCACGGGCCATTGAATCTAGAGCCCGACATTCTGGTTTTAGTTACTGAGCAAAATACCCCTGGGCACTCTTGATTCTCTTCGCCTTTAGTTTCTTCTCTTCAAAAAGAGACCCCAGCAATTAGCTCGAGCTAACAGGACCCCTGCCCTCCGGGATGGACGCCAATAGGGGACACATAACCTATAACAAGCATTCTTGTTCTCTAGGGTCTAGAGTCGCAGGAAGGACAATGTCACGGGTAAGAGTCCATGCATGGCTCTTGGGGCCACAGCTAACCACCACACTTCCCTGCATCTGTTGACACTCACTCCAGCTGAGAGCCAGAGCTTGGCTCCTGTAACAGCCCAAGCTCTATCTCAGAGGCCTGGCTCCGAGCAGACGCAGTCAGTCTGAGCCATGCTGCACATCTCTCTCTGCTGTGAGATGTCCCAGCTTTCCTTAACACTTGCCTCTGCGTTAGAGGGTGTAATACGTCCACAGCAGAGAGACAACTTAGGCCAGCCACCAGATAGATTTCCCCGCTATATTCTTGGAGCTTCGTCTTTGGAAGACCCCGGTGTCCAATCCTAAGTCACAAAAGGCAACAGATTAACCAGCTATGTCTCTGCAAAGCCTCTTGTCTGCCTTGCTTCCTACCACAGTTAACTCCAAACTCCACGCCGCACCCCTCACAAATCTACGAGGAGTTCCAACGTCAGCTGCACCAGGAGTGTCTCAGTCAAGCAAGAGAAACCCATCACAAACCAGCTCTTGCAAAACAAGAATTTGGGGCTCACATAACTGGGAAGACCAGGGCCTTTCTGGCTACTGGTTCCAAACTCATCATCCACGCCCCCGGCCATAGCTCTCCCGTGGCCCCACCTCGTGGACACAGAAGGTGATCCCGAAAGTAAGAGGGGCGAGGAGAGGAGCACACAGACTGCAGAACAGCCGTGAAGATTTGTGACTGAGAGCTACAGGGACCTAAAATAAATCTTTTACTATTATTATTAAAAATAAAAGCACCGCCTCTGCAAGTGGGCCATGCTGTGGGAGAGACGGAGTGGGAAGGTTACCAACCACGACACAGGCACTGCTGGTGAGATTTGGCCTCGCATTCTGGGCAGGGGCTCCCTCAGTACACATTTTTAAATAAAAACAATAAATGAGACATTCAGTTGCTTTCTAAATGTGCAGAATGAAGCAGGTAGTCGTACAATCCACATCCCAGTGGGAGGCATGCTTTTATATTTCCCAACGTTAAATTTGCTAACTACTAGAGGAATTTAAAACCTGTTTAATTTGAGGTAAGATATAATTTGGGGCTTTGATTTTGGCTTTTAGTTATACTAGAAATAGAACATTAATAATATAGTAATGCTCACTTTAATCCCTGATCAAGAATGGACAAAAAAAATAGAAAATGATAAACTAATCCCAATTAACATCCTAATTTTAACAAAGAAGAATCTAAGTTAAAATACAAGAAAATTAAATGTAATGATATATTAAAAAATAATCTACTCAAACCAAGTAGGATTTAGATCAGGACTGCAAGGCTAAAGTTATATTTGGGAGTCTTTGTTTCTATAATACATTACCAATGACACATTTCATTATAACAGAACTTATTCAATGTGATTAAATACACTCGCTGATTGAAAAGTAATATGCAAACACTTTTCAAAGGGAGAAAGCAAGGCCAGTTTCTTTCCATAATAAGCGATACGGATCTTCAATTATTATTATTTTCCATGGTAAAATTCAGGAGATAATGCTTTTTAAAGTTTACCCCTAATGTTCATTAACATCTCCAATATTTTAAATGATTCTGAAATATATAGTCAATTAATAAGATATAAAATGAATATAGGATGTATGATTATTACAAAAATAATGGGAAAATAGATTCAGAAATATAATTGTCTATCTGGAAAACCCAGGAAATTACTAAAAATTGAATAGAATTTAAGCAAAGAAAACCACACTAAGGTTATTTTAAATCAAGACTAAGTGTCCATAAGAGGTCATTTGTGAGAACTTAATTCCCAATTTTTAGTATTTTATTATAGTGTTTGTTTTCAAGTTGGCACCAGAAAAATTCACGAAAATGCTACAATTACAGGCAGTTTATGATCTGCACGCGGCTACCCGGGGTGGCTTAATAACGGGATTATTTATCCTCAGCAGCGGCTCCCCTTGGCTGCATTTTTCTATTCTTTTTTCGTATAACAAATGCAAATTCACTGAGCTCAAAATCTCCCATCGTTTCCAAACAATATTTGAATGTGTCCTGCGCTGCAAAATCAGGCACCCACAGCCCCTCCACCCTCCACTGCCTTGTCCAGCGTGTAAAACGCTGTGGTTTCGCCACTTAAACAGGCATGAGCGCTGCCGGGCCCCGCGGGCTGACTGGGAGCTGCTCCAGGCCTTTGGGTGCTCTTCTCCGACGGCAGGGAGCGCACGGCCAAGGCGCATCGCCGCTCGCCTTTGTAAACGCAATGTTTGCAACAGGGTGCAATTAAAAAGGACTAGCCCTGGGCATAGAATCCTCGTGTGGACCTGGGTGGGGGTGTGTGGTCAGACCCCACCTGAGCTGTGACCTCTTGGGAGTGGGCCGACAAATAAATTGCTGAGGGGGGTGGAAAAAAAAAAAATAAAATAAAAAGGATTAAAATGTTTCCGAGCATCGTCTCCCCGCCGCGTGACCTGTGTGGGGCGCGTGCCTTTGGGTGCAGAGCTTGGAGCGCGCTCTGGCCGCGCTTACATTGGAGAGGGGGCAGTGAACCTATGGCACGCGTGCCCAAAGTGGCACATGGAGCAATTATTTCGGCACGCGGAGCTGTGAATACCATTTAAAAAATGATTGTTTATGCTCTTATAGACATAAAAATAATCGATACCTCTATCTCACTCCATGGGTTGGCACGCGAGTCGAGCGAGTATACTCTTATTTCCTAGACTTTGGCACTCAATCGCCCAAAGGTTCGCCACCCCTGCGTTGGAGGGACATTTGGATGCCCTGGCAGACACATTCTGGAAGAACGTTCTGGAAGAACGTTCTGGAAGCTGTCGGAGTGAGAAGGGAAAGCGGGCATCACAGGACACAGCCGGGGAAAGCGGGCGCACTGCAGGGCCCGGTGGCGGCCACCCCTGCAAGCAGCTGGGACCCACGGCCGGTGGGGCAGGACCCAGTCACGCATGGCGTGGGGAGAGGAGAGCCGTCTCCAACAGCTCGGAGCGGGGAGGCCTGGGCCCTCGGGGGTCGCTGATTGGGAATTCATAGCGGCGGGTTCCGGGTGAGGCTATGGAGGGCCTGGCTCCACCCAGGTTTCCTAAAGAGAAGGGTCAGCGGCGGGCCAGGGGCGCTCAGGCCCTCCGAACGCGCCCCACGACGCGGCGTCCGTGCGCCACGGAGCCTCTGCAGCCACCTGACCAGGTGCGTGGAGGAGGAACTCGCAGGCGGAAGCAGCACAAGCAGGTGCCCAGCGCGGGGGCCCCGTGCGCGCCCTGCTCCCCGGGGCGCACGGCTGCGCCGCTGCCTCGGACAGGGCGCCACGGAGCGCGCCCCCCGCGGGAAGCCCAGCGCGCACGGCCGTGCGGGACACGCTCACGCGGGAAGCCCAGCGCGCACGGCCGTGCGGGACACGCTCACGCGGGAAGCCCAGCGCGCACGGCCGTGCGGGACACGCTCACGCGGGAAGCCCAGCGCGCACGGCCGTGCGGGACACGCTCACGCGGGAAGCC